>JAVFBZ010141772.1:25712-43105 GCA_032466195.1 Katharina tunicata
CTCCTGTGGTGACTTGTTATTCAAACAACCTCCTGTGGTGACTTGTTATTCAAACAACATCCTGTGGTGACTTGTTACTCAAACAACCTCCTTTGTTGACTTGTTATTCAAACAACCTTCTGTGGTGACTTGTTACTCAAACAACCTCCTGTGGTGACTTGTTACTCGAACAACCTCCTGTGTTGACTTGTTATTCAAACAACCTCCTGTGGTGACTTGTTATTCAAACAACCTCCTGTGTTGACTTGTTTCTCAAACAACCTCCTGTGGTGACTTGTTATTCAAACAACCTCTTGTGGTGACTTGTTATTAAAACAACCTCCTGTAGTGACTTGTTATTCAAACAACCTCTTGTGGTGACTTGTTATTAAAACAACCTCCTGTAGTGACTTGTTATTCACCTTCTGAAGTAATGACTACAAGATCAGATTTATCAAGATTGGCCCAGTACAAGCTCTAACTGTTGACCACGATTTAATAACAAAACACTTACTTTTTATTTCTTGACTAAATCAGAGGCCTGTAATGACAACCAGTCCATTGTTCCCATATGGTAAGATGTCCATGCCTTGGATATATGTAACATAATAAAATTTCTTGGTCATTATTGGAACACAGATTTTATAACTAAATCAACTTCTTTTTTACTTCACACGCTTCGTCACAGTTACTAGTGTCTTTGTCAATATACTTGACAAAGACATAAGTAACTGTTTCAAAACGTTGTGTGAAATAATAAAGAAAAAGTTGATATCCATAAAATCTGTGTTCCAATGACTATTAACAGCTTCTTTAAAGAAGAAATTTCTTGTTGGCTTTCATTTCCAATTTCATCCACAGTGCACAGTTGTCGTACATGTGAAAACACCCTTCATTATGACGCAAAACACCAATCAAACCAAGCATAAATTAAATAGCAATTACGAAAAAAGTCAAAATAGTGTTAGACGATACTCTTGAGTATTGTATTGACAATGGCAGACTTGAAGGGTACATTTAAGTTAATTTTTAACACTAGGTTAAATACATAATTTGTACAACAATACACCAATCCTAGCTGCATCACCAATATGGGTTCATCACTTGGCACAACTAGTATTCACAATTTTGTTACAACGTTCTTTTTACAAACTATCACAGAAAAAAGTAACACAATAACGACACAATTTATGCACCAAACAAGCTAGCCAACAGTGGTTCCTACAGAGGTTAGAGGCCACAGAAACTGGTATGTTATTGGAAGGAATACAAAAATCTGCTCCACAACAATTGTTAGCTGTTATTATTAATGACAATCTTTGATACAAGTTAGAATTTCTAGAAATTAAAAAACAAAAGGGTATGCAGGCACCTCCTCTTTAACGTTTCTTCTTGCTTTTTATCCAAAATTGAGACAAAGTTCTCAGTGAAATACACTCACACATCTTTTCAAACATACCAAAAACATATAAGAAACAAACAAAGTTCTGCCTAGCCATAGATCACAAGTTTTGTACAAAAAGCACTGGAATGTCTCTTAACAATAAACCCTAATATCCAGTAACAAAATAACAGTCTAATATTTCGGTCTCCATGGAAACCACTGGTGGCCAACTCTTATACTTAACGTTCTAAATCAGTAATAAGTAATTTTGATTTATTTCCGATTAAATACACATAATGCCCCAATATGTTTGTTTGTGTTATAAATTAAAACAAAACCACAACAATCTGACAATCTGTGATTGTGTAAAGTATATGATGCAAACATACACACATATTTTAGTAATAAAATGAAACCAAATTTGACTGATTCTCCATCTACATCTAATAAACCAAAGACTGAGTATCGCACTAGTTAACAGACAGCTTAGATTCATTGATTGGCAAGGATTTTTTTTTGGGGGGGGGGGGGAAAGTAGACTTATAGCAAGTATACCTGCAATAGAAAAGTAATTTTTATAAACTTCAAATCCAACTTTTTACTAAACCGGATTCTTAAGATTTTATCAATATAGTTTTAATTTTAAGTAATCAACTTTATGTATTTAATGTTTATCATTTAAACTGTTTTTATAGACACAAAATCCATTACATATGTCCATAAATGAAATGAAATGAAATTTAATTGGATAAACAGTATATAGCCACACCTAGACACCCACTGGTTCACTGTCAGATATACTGTATATACTTCTATGAAGGAGAAATAAATTGAGTGTTTGTACATAAATTTAAGGCATTAAATACACTTTTATTTACAGTTATTTTTATACATGATTTTAAATTCAAACCATAGGGCATAATATTCATATCCACTGATAAGACTATACCCTAAAATAATACTGAATATTAATATTCCTCTCTTTTGTGTGTTTTGTTCCTTAAAACAAAAAGAGGGACAAATCTTCATGGGCATGTCTTGTAAACTATGCATGGGTGTCACTGAACCAAATTAATATGGCAACACAGTGGCTGTATTAAAAGGTGCATTTTCTTCGCCGAAAACCAACCCAATATTATAAACATGGGGAAAACAATTAAATGTAGAAAATCATTGTACAGAAATCTGATAAAGACAAAGTTATTATGTACTGCTCTATCCTTTCCCCAAATATAAATTAGAAAAACAAATAAACAGTATGTGTTTTTAAATCTCAATGGTACATAAAGGAGTTAACCAACATGAGCCCCTGTGTTAGGATGAATATCACTCGAGTCTGTTCATTCAACAGCAATCTTTTTCTAACACTACACATTTTAACACTTTAGATGTGATTTTCGTGTAGAAATCTTTACATTTTTATGTGATTGGTATGGATACACAATGTTGTGCACGTACACCTGACAACGTAATAGAAAGACATTGACTTCACTGTAATGTCTGTTTTTCAACAAAGTATATAACATTACGACATCATAGTAATTTTACAATAGCAATGACGTCAAAAATGTGGTGACATCTCTCTATGATGTATTTACTGTTGATTATTGTGTGATAATATCCCTAGTGATGGTAGTGTGAGAAAACCTTTTATTATGTCTTTTCTGGAATTAGACCACATTTGTTTCTTCATATCAAAATGGTGAATTATGTTTTTCACATAGAATAAGACAGAACATTTTCACAACACATTACTTACCAAGAAGCATTTACCCATTACATAAAATATGGAAAACAACAAAAAACAAACACAAAATTAACAAATAACAAATGAATAAACACCCAATATCAGATTTATACATTCAAATTTTTCAAAACTATTATAGTAATGAGTGGAATATTATTTATGAACATCATAAATATAGCAATATTTATTACAGCTCTTAATTATAAATTGTTTAAAGTCCTATAAATTATTGATAAAATCTTGAGAATATTTACATTTAACTACTCCTATATATATATAGATTATCCTATTTACAAATATTTGAACACTTTCACATCAGATCTTTGCCAGGGCATCCAGCACCATGAACAGGGGAGATAATCAATTACTTCGTCATGAAGGGGAGATAACAAAGTTTGCCATAAGATACTCTATGTATTCACAGATACTAAAGTATTCATAAATAAGGCCCTTACTCAGGGTCTAAGTTTTCCTGTCAGGCCATCAGATAGTCAAGCTTTGATGACATGTATTAAAAGGAACAAGACTTAAAGGGAGCGGCCACCTTCGTACAATTACACATTGGAAAACTAGCATCTGAAGTGATAGAACAGTAAAACAAAATCGATCTCTTCATATAAACAACACTAATTTTTTGCAAATATGGACATGTTGAACAAGATATTATCCCATTCTAGGAGAGCCACAGTAATTGATATCCGAAGTGATACTAAGGTTAGCTACAGAACTAAAGAAACACTAAATCAACGTAATTCCAGCAGCGTACAGGGCGATGTGTGACACTTGCTTACAGATGCCTACATGTATAAGTATTTTAGATTTTCCCCAGTTCTTTGTGTAGTTTTTTTTACTTTGCATGTCATTTGATGTGTTGAAAATGGAACTAACTAGTGATGCGTCTTCAATTTCCCAATTTATAAAATTATTCAGCAGGCTTTTCGAATTTGGCAACTATCATGCTTCCTTTGGTAAAAGAGACTACCACATGATCTCAGTAGTAACTGATATTCAAAGCTCTCTTGACTAGTCACAAGACACAAGATTATACTCTTTATTTTAAGGTCACACTGGCAAAACCAAAATGAGGTAACAAAATTATAATTGTATAGGTTTATTACCGGGCTACAACACTGCATGACATGATCTTATCTAGGAGTAAATTTAGTAGTTCTTTATGCAACATCATCTTCACTTATGGTATAGCACAAGAGCAACAAATTGAGCGTAATACAATATAGGACCGACAACAAAACAGAGTCTGCTGTTGGCTGGTTTGCTAAGCATTAAAAGTTGTTTTGCTGTTGACTAGAACCAAAGAGAGAGTGTGATTTAAGACGTTACATTCCAAAGAAGAAGGTTGATACAGTTCATGAGTATGACCAGATTAATCCAAGAGTGCTGGAATGTTGTGACAGTGTCTATTGTATGCATCGGGAACATACACTGAACAGAAATTATAAGCACGGAAGCATTTTGAAACTGGCATATTGAAACGTTTCTTTTGAGTATATTCCCCGTATACCTTTTTACTCCTATTCCCCATATGAGAATAGCCATCTTGACTATGGCCTTCCCAGGCATTTTTCGACATGGTAAACTACTGACTAAGAGACCATGACTGCAGAGTTACTGGATGTATGTACAGTGTGTAAACTACTTCAGTTAAATAAGATACTCTCCGGGTCTTGGTTCTCAAGCTGAGCTATGTGACGTAAAACATCCTTCTTGGTTATAATACCCAGTAATCGCCTGTAAGAATAATAAAAAATAAGTTATAGGTAATATAAGAATTGTAGAAATATGTATAAACGACACTTTATAATGTCACAAGAAATTAATTTGTTATTTACATACAGCTGTATTATCAAAAACTCAGAAAGGTATATAGTGTGTTCACCATTAAAATTGTTTCTGCAGAGACAAGAAACAAATAAAAATGTTACATTACAACTTCTTACAATGACACAATGTATGGTTATAAAACAATTAAACAAATGTCCTAGAATTTAGTTCTAAATGCGAGACATCGAATACAAACGTTACATTTTGAAAAAGATGTAATGAAACATAACTTCACAGTTTGTACCTCTTACATAGCCTAAATGCTTGACAAATTCGACCACTTATAAAACTACATTTTATGCAAAGGGTATGAAGCAAAAACATGCAATTTTGAAAGTTCAGACTTTAAATTACCAGAAACTATAAGTTTTAGTTCCAAATTCACACTTAAACATTCAATAAATTACTTAAAGTTGGTGCCTTTGAAGTCAAATTTGTTGAGGATTTAGGGTAATCATATAATAAACAAACACAGTCACATATTTTAATTATAAGCCATTTACAGCAACTTACACGGAACTCCACAATAGAAATTATTATTTCTTAGAAATAGCAGTGGCCGAATTCTAATAAACCTACCCATTATGTGTAACTAGTGTTTGTCTTAAACCCAGTTTGCGGAACATCTCAACAACCGTCTCCATTGGGGTCTGATCTGTTATTGTGATAGGAGCCTGCAGACAAGACATTCACATTTCAATGACAACAAGAAATGATATACTCTGATAATATTTCATGTGTAAACATGAATTAACATACTTAAAGAAACACTGTTCGTTTTCGAGTCTCAATTGCTTTTTTCTATGCAATATATTTATATAATTTTTACAATAAAACCGTTTGAAAAATGTGTTTTGTTTGCGGTGTGACATACAAAGAACATCAAAATGTCTCGCAATGCTTCATGTTTTCAATTTTATTTTAAAATTTCAATATATCAAGTGTCACACATAGACATTGACCAATCAACCATAAGAAAGTTACATGTTTTTGCCAAAGTTACAAAATTAAAAATGTTCCCATAGGTAGAGTGAAGGTTACCATATCTAGAATCCTCCTAAGTTTCAATCCGACTGGCCCCATACTGACTGTGGGGACATGGACCGTGAAGAACACAACAGAGTTCCTTACTATACCATCCTGGTGCTTAGTGGCATTACCTGTAAACAAGTACAGATTTCAAATTAATTAACAAAAGATAATAGAGGTGTGGGTCTCTCAGCATAACAGAGTACAACAAATGTATGCATCAAGATAGATACATGTAGATTTATAAAAACATAAAAAATTACAAGTCTAACGCTTTTGGAAAAGACTTTTTGTTTGAATGCGTTTTTACGCTGTTAACATGAAACCATGGCGACCAAAATTTGTTTTTACTCACAACACCAATATTGAGGTTTCTATTATTCTTAAGAAGGAGTGATTTGGATATTGTTATTTGTTTTATTGATGTTTAACACCATGCTTCAGGTTATCTCGCTTATGTGAGTGATTTGTATACATTATAAACAACAATATTATGTGTACAACACCGAATTGCCTTTAAACAACAAGCTAGGGAACAGAAAGAGGGAGTGATAATCGGTTAAGTCAAAATCACTGTTCAATGACAGAGCACATTAGCTCATCTATACGTCTGAGTGGTTGACATTAAATGATGTTAACTCAACACTCAAAACTGTTATCCCAGCAACATGTCTTTTATAATATGTATAAACAAAGATATTTTAGCTAGAGTGACAAGCAGGTTCAGTCACGCTGTTCACCGAAACAAACAAAAAACAATGGCGCTTTAACAAGTAACAACTGCATGCTGTACACCAGACAATAAAAGGAGACAACCTACTCAAACTCAAAAATTATTTCTACACTTTGCCCTCAAATATACAATAAAGCAAAGAACTGGTTTAAGAGAAATTCTAAAGTTATGTTGGTATAGTTTACATGTGCCATCCCCACTTTGGTTGATACATTAATTATACCAACATGACTGTTCAGAGTTTCTCCTGGACAAATCAGCACAAAGCAGATAGGCCTATGTGGTACTATCTGCTTTTGAAGAAATCAAAAGAACTCGACTTATATAGTTGTTGATACTTACTGATGGCTAAATTGAGATCTCTTCTGGTGACAAAGCCCACCAAATACTGGGACTCTCTTGACACAACCACTGGGAAACCATTGTGTTCTGTGGTCTTCATTATAGACTCTGTTAAAAAACATAACAGAAAAAATTATTGACAATAATGAAAGCTTCAGCCAGAAAGTAGATTTCACTTGTAATTCAAACTTTTAACTTATACTAGAGTACTACACAAAGGAAAGTCCAAAGCAATGAACTTGATCTTACCTATCTCTTCTATAGTCATGGAGTCTTGAGTGATGACACATAATGGAGGGTCATTACGTCTACAATAAAACACAGCAACGGTCAATTAATATCGGGGGAATACACTCTTTAAATGGAGTCTGCCAAATGGCTACATAATAATCTGGTTGGAAGTCCTTTTTTATCACAGGATTACATACTTAGAGCTTAACAGGTTCTGTGCCAATTCATTGTTCAAAACATGTTTAATGCTAATCAAATGTTAACACATAGAAATTTAAAAAACTAAACCGCCCAAAAAAAATTTAGTTTTAAATCTCACACATGACACACACAACCACAGACGCTTGTATTTAGTGTATAATCGATGATAACTCATTACACTAGGCAGGACTAGCCCTCTACTGTACCCGGTATGTATTATAGAATAACAAGGATAAGAAACTGAAACTAACAACTCGAGAACGCAAGATTTTATTTAAAATCTCGAGTTGTCGACGTTGAGAACTCGAGATTCCATTTAATATCATGCTTTGTCAAGTTTTTGAGTTCTCGACGTCGACAACGCAAGATTCTGATTTAAAATCTCAAGTTCTCAACGTCGAGAACTCGAGAATTCAGTTAAAATCTTGAGTTGTCGAGGTTGAGACCTCGAGATCCAAATTAAATGTCTTGTTCTCGAGTTCTCAACGTCGAGAACTCGATGGCCGAAATGAGTTTCCATAGTAGAGGGCTAGTCGATTATCGTGGATTATACACTAGATACAAGCCTCTGTGCACACAACACAGAGACACTGTTAGCTAATCGCAGTGAGCCCCATTTTATTTCAAATGCTAGTTTTCAAAGATAATAAACCTGGGATAAAGCAAAGATGATCAAATATACATGTATACATAATGCTATGTTGTTTTGCGATTCAGTCTTTTATCCCATATAAAACAAGCGCGTAAAGTTTAGACTAGTGAAAATTCATACAGAAGTTAACAAGTATTGCTCAGAACAGGTACGGACCAAAGATGGACAACAGACATAGGACATACTGAATCAAGTACATATCCCCTACAACTTTGTCACAGGGTATAATCTGTAGTACAAAACACCATTGGTTAACATTAAACCATGCATAAATGATAAAGCTAGGCTATATTAAGAATAAATATGCCCTTTTTGAATTTAAACTTAAGGTACAGAAGCCTAACTAATAGCAGTTCTTGCATGCGAACAAAATTATACAATAAGACATGACAACATGGCAACAAAATAATCTGATTGATGCTTTGAAATACTTAAGACTGTACAATGGAATTACATTATATATTATTTTTATAAAGAGTAATCACATAAGATATTATCATATGGATACCAATATCTGGTATGTTTTAGGCGCAAAATTTCAGTCTAGTTTAAAAAATCTTGAGATATATAATCATTGCTAGAAATTGGTCCTAGCAACTAGATCAAAATGTTGCGCAGGGAATATATCAGACGTTGTTATCCATTATATCTTGAGTTATTCTATGTGTCCCTTAATCCTTCTGAAAGAAGATAAAGACTTACAGATTAATCAATACGGCTGTATTAACAATTTTTAAAAAATTAATTGATACCTCCAGTAAAAAAAAAGAAAAAAGAAAATAGCCCCTTTCAAAAGAGTTTGACCAGAATATATTTGTCAAGAGCATTACCCAAGTACAATGGTTCGTTAGATAACAAATGCCAAGAAACTTGACCATAGACTGAGTTTCAAAGTCTGGCTTGTTTTAGTCGATCTTACATGTACCAACCAGCTTTCAACCATGCATTACTGTTCCCAACATCAATCCATTTCTTTGTGTTAAGTTTTGGTTAGAATTCCACCATTACCAACTACAAGTCATATACATGACTACAACCTGGTATTTGTTTATCACATATATATATTTCCAGATAATACCTTTTGATACTCAAGTAGTCTAAAGGAAAAGCAGAGAATCTGTAAATAAACACATCAAACTTATAAGTCTTTAATCTTGTCTACTATTTGTTGACATGCTGTGCTGACACATACTATACTCGCATGATATAACAACTAAAGCATAAGCACTTGTATAACTTAACAATGTTGGTTTATGTAAACATAAAAATAGATGGTTCAAAGTAGATAGACCATTTAAAGTAGTTTTCACAAATGCTGTCTTGAGTATGTGGACATTTGCCTGTAATCAAGTTTATTTCTTTCTCATATATGATTGGTGTTTAACGTTGTACTCGAGAGCATTTAACTTTTATTTTGAATAGTGGAAAACCTCCCAATGATCTCCGCAGCCACCAAAGAAACTGCATTTATGTAACTATTGTCGTCGGAGGGATTTTAAAAATTAAAAAAATACAATGTTTACGTTGTTCAAAGTTTAAGTATTAAAAACTTTTGTCAGCTATATTTGGCTCTGATACAAAGCTAAGGAGAATTTCTAGACACCAGGGACACCATTTTTTGTGAACTGTTTAAATGTCTATCCACTCAGACATATACTCTATTTTTAGGGCTATTTCTTATATAAAGACAATAATAACACAGCACATAGACTAAGCAAACCTAACATTCAACTTACACTCCTATCCCGTAACGCCAGTATCTTAAGAAAAGCAAAATAGGAACGAAATAGATTTGGTTTCATACTACTCGCATACCTATGGCAAATTTTGAGCCCCTTTAAAAAGAGTTAAAAATTATCTCTCTCAATTTTAAATTATTCAAAACTGGTTAAATACTATTGCTACCATTTTTTATTTTATGTTTCATTTTCCACACAAGCCTCCCAAAGCTTGAATCTGGTTTTGTAAAATTGTATCTTCTCACGTTTCATGTCCCATGATGCAATTGTTTACCAACATTATAGTTCAAGCTGACAAGTCAGTTTATTTAAAACGTCTAGTTAGAACAATTTTATTATAATGAAAGTTCTATAACCATTAAGGTACAATGATTTGTGTTTAACACATTGCTCTTGGGTTTTTCACTTATAAGAGGGCAATATACTCCAATAGTAAATAGCCGACTATCACAATCATAAAATGTGAAGTGTTTTGCTCTGTTGGATAATAAATGTTCGTCCAGTGCCAGTAAAAGACACAGTCACTTGGAACATGCTGCCCTTTAGTAAAAAGGCCAACCATAAAGGAAATCAGTGAATAAAGGCATTCCAGAATGAAATCATATAGGAGATTAAAAACCAAGGACATAAAGCTTAGTAAAAATCACGCCAAAAATCTTTAAACACAATTATGGCTACAGTTATTTACACATTTTTATGACTTCAGCCCACTTTATTCAATAAAGCACATTTGCTATTTTAGTCTTATCTTAATTTAGATAAATATTTGTGAAATTGAGAAATACAATAATCAAATTAACCATGTGTTTGGATGATCATAAAATAGTGTCCGTCCCATATATTTATCAAGTAAACAGGCATGCTGAAAGTGGTTATTTAAATAAAAATTTCATTAAAAATAAAATTGCAGATATGTAATGGGTATAATTAACCAAGAGATATAACTTGTGCATACTATTTTAAAAAACAAATATGCAAATTAGTCTTATCAGCAGTTTGTACATAAATAAAAAGATACAATATGTAAACCATGGTTAAACAAGCAAAAAGTTAGTGTGTCTGAGTCGGTTCTGGTCCATAAAGCAAAAAAATCAGGATTAGTTTGAAAAAGTTTGCACCGATTTCTTTCGATCGGATTATATCATTTCTTTAATTATGTCACACAGACAATGTAGATCAGTGATGCTGTTAGATGATGATTAACAAAAGACTGTGCATGTCACACCAGGCCGACTTGCATCAAACTATTCGTCCAGTCGTGTCACATGGAACCCAGGCGGCTTGGTGTTACATTAGCTTTAGGACGCAAAACAAAAATCCACAGCAAACCGGCTTCTTGACATCCCTCAGTTCAGGAAGAACCTGGGCCCCAGAATTTCCTGTCAAACACACGCCCAGGATTTTTTTGTCCACTACATTCATTCTTCAAGGTGATTGTATACCGGCAGGTTTAAGTTCACCCACAAATATTACTCCCTTATTCCCATACTACATGTGATGCTGGTGTTATAACATACCTGGGCCTCATGACGTCAGCTGCTATTGTTGTGTGCGTGAACTCCTCTTTACTGTCCAGGTAAGGGTAACCATTCAACTGAATGTGGGCATCGTATCTTACAACAGTCAAGGATGGATATCTACATCATGGCGACTCTAACAAATTAATTCGCACAACTATTTCTGATGTTTTTTTTTTTTTTTAAATAGATTTTAAAATTTTGCAACAGAGCCTGAAACATGTCTTAACCAACACCTGGTCTTACCTGACACTTTCACCTTGCTACCATTCTACAGTATCATTAAACAACTGACATCTCCTCTATAGCAAACAGTTATCCCTGTTCCATGAGTAGTTGGTTTAGATGAATAGGACTCTGGTAACAAAAGGATACATTCCCTTCTTCCCTAGAGCATCTCCCACCCATTTACTGGTCATGGTGGCCACCATCATGGGCACAATGTACTGGAGACCACCGGTTAACTCAAACATGATTACCACCAGGGACACTGCAAACAGAATACCATCAACTTTGTTAAACAGTCTACTTCACCAACAGTCACTTCTCACTGTCATATTTGCACTGAAAGCTTAAAATGTCTTAAAGTACTCGGCAAACAGAAGTCATAATTGAGCTTTCTTTGTTACATTACTCCAAAGACAAAAACTAGGCAAAGTACATGCAGCCCTTACTTTGATATTTAGACTGAGCGTGTGGAAAGCAGGGTGAAAGTTCCCTTATGTAGACCCTTTAATAAGGCTGACATCTCAATCAGCCATGGCTTGAGCCATGACCTAGACATACTCTTGGTCATCATACTCTTCGAGCATCAGACCACCTTTTCACCATAAAAATATCTTGATGTATATATGATATATGATGTACATGTATATGTTAAGCAAAGGCTAAGAAGCAGAGAAAAACTATTTAAATTTTTTTTATGAAGTTCAGACTTGATAAATTCTAAAAATTACTTTAAACTTATGCCCTTCCGGTAAATTTGTTGAGTATTTAGAGTGAGTAGAGTTACAAGTGACTGTTTTCAATTTTGAAGAATTTATTAACTTTTAAATTAGTTAAAAAGTGAAAATATTAAGGTACCGATTAGCTAATCAACAAGCCCTAATTAACAAATACTAATTGGCAATTGCTACCGTCACAAGGAAACATGTTTATGTAGATCTTATTACTTTAAACTAATGCCTTTCCGGTAAATTTGTTGAGGATTTAGGGTGAGTAGAGTTACAAGTGACTGTTTTCAATCTTAAGAATTTATTAACTGACCTGTCATCCTTGTAACACCACCGAGAGCGGCAGCTGCTCCAACCATAGCATAGATACCTGGAGTAATCACAGCTCCACAGGGCTCATGGGGCTTACACAGGTGTGATATTATATTAGGATACGACCTGAAGAAGAAATAACAGACTGCCTATACTTTATTTTCAAAATTAACATATGTAAAGGGTGAATCCACCTTTCTCCATTTTTTTTTAAGAACCTTTAATAATTACTAATGCAATTTTCGTCTACAGACATAGAATTACTTGAGTAAGCTTTTTTATTATGATCGACAACGACTTCAAGCTAGAGCATTTGTTTTACACAAACAAAATTTGTCTTATCTAAAGTGCTCATTCAATCATTGTTGGTTTTATTAGCCAACATTTATCCTCAGTTATAAATAAATCCATCGTCAAAGAAAATATTACAAGATAGTATTACATGTATCTAAAGTAGGACGTTAAAACTTTTTGATAAATAAAATCTCTTGATAACTAATTTAACAGAGTAATGTAGTAATAATTTTGAATTAAACATACATTTAACAATACAATATAATAATTTCACATACAATACAAGTTGTTCCATTCCAACTCCTATAACTCTACCCATGATAGCCCCAACTGCCATACTGGGTATAAATAAACCAGCTGGTACCTAGAAAAGACAAATATAATAAGTTAATTTTAAATATGTTTGTTTGATTGGGGTTTTATGTTTTACAAATGATGGCGCGCCAGCCCAATAGATGAAGGAAACGGCCGTTAACACAAGGCACCACAGGAGATTGACAGGACAACGAGGACACCACAACAACTGGACTTCCTGATGCCCCTTAAAACAGCTCAGGGGGCACCAGAGCACATGGAAGCTCTCGACCAACCACCCACTAAGTTTTAAGGTGGACAGCTTTTTCAGCATAAGATTAGATCATTGCATTTCCACAAGAACACCCAAAACAACTTTATTAATTGCAAAGACTTAATAGTTTCATATGTTTTTGTCATAGTTGGAAGTGAAAATGGCTGTTGAAAAAAAATCTATATTCATTCAAGATGTAAGTTATTTGACACTATTTATGGATTCTTTATTTTTGTTTGGATATGCAGAACAATATACCACTGCAACTAAACACATTATGGGGGATTATATCTTCATTTCAAAATAAAACCAATTGAGAAACAATTTGACCCAAACTTTGAATGCTGAACAGCACAACCTCCCCATAACACTCACCTTAATACCGAATGTAAAGATAGTGATAAATGCCTTGAAGACCAGAGCCAGTGCTAGTTGCCACAAGGCTTTCATGACTCCCGCTCCAGCAGGGGCACTACTGATATGGTCTATGTTAGCGTTGGTAAAATTTCTCTTGTAATCACTGGAAAGAATACCAAATTCATTAAGTTGAACAGTTCTCTCCAAAAACTTAAAGTTTAAATTGCTCTGCAAGCTAACATAAGTATACATTGTGCTATATTCATGCTTGTTGTGTTTAAGGTTTTACAACACACTAAATGTTATTTCACCCACATGACAGCATGCCTGCCCAATTGGTGGAGGAACCCACCCTAAATGATGCTGGCAACATAGATATATTTATTTCTTTGATTGGTGTAGTACACAATAGTATTTCGCTTATATGATGATTTGAGTTGCTAGTGTATAGTGGAAGGCCGGGAAGAAACCTTGTAAAAACCACCCAGCGTACTCCGCACCCACCTTAAAACTTCCCTTATGCACCTAAGGTCTACAGGGGAATCAAACAGATTCTGGGTACAAGGAAGGGCACTCTCTACCCCAATGCTCTACCACGGTGCCATGGAGCGGCCCCAACGCAGAATATATTTACAGGACACCACAAAAAATCGGCTTCCCGATGCCCCTTAGCTCAGAGAGATCAGGGCATGGGAGGCTCCCACTGAACCACCCGTGCAAGCTCCTTCTGCTTCCAGGATCAGATACATCATAAAATCCTACTTATCTAAATGAACTTAGCAGCCCTTCATATTCATTTTAAAATACTGCAAAAGATTAAGCTAAGTTATAAACATATTGCTAATATAGCAAGACAATTACCACAATTGAATTTCATCTGCTGGACCACACCTCTTTACCAGCATCTTGATTAACTCACTGGTATTCATTCTACAAACAGAAACACAAAACTTAATTAACGCTCTTCCAATTGCAATAACAGACTTTACAATTTCTAAATAAGATAACTGACCCAAAGTGGACATTGTTTGATTGATTGGGAATTCAGGTTTAGCCCACATGACGTTCTGCCAGGTGAAGGAAATGACTTTCCAGTTCACTGGCAACAACCAATCACGAAACAGAACATACTGATTACGAAACAGGACGCCACAACAAACCAGCTTTCTGATACCCATTAGCTCAGAGAGCACCAGGGCACAACTACAGTGTAGCTCCCAATCTCCATTAAAATGTGTGTTATGCAACACAATGTTTTGAAGGGAAAGAATTGTTCACTATACTTATGTTGAAGAAAATACTGTTTGATTGTTTGGAGTTTTACACTGAAAGGTTATTTCACTCATATGATGGCGTGCCAGTCCACTGTGTGTGAAGGAAACCACCCTTAACGATGTTGGCAACATATAAGGACGCCACAGGCAAAGGACAAGACCCAAAACAGGACACCACAACAAATCAGTTTCATATTGTCCTTTGGCTGAATAAGCCCTAGGGTACAGGAGGCCCTTGCCCAATCACACGCAAGAAAATAGTGTTAAGCAAAGTATGTGTTCTCAATAAAATAAAGGAGAGATAAAGAAGTAACTTACCTAGTGTATTCATTAGGAAAACTCAGAAGAGCAGTGACCAGTGTTACAACTACTACCTGACAAAACAAACAAATATCACCTTATTTAAGGAAATCAAATTGGTACAATTCACCAGACTACTAGATAAACATCTTGGAAAGGGCAACACTGCCACAAGTCATATCCAAAAGCAAAATGATTGTTAGAAGTCCAACACTGTGATATTCTCCGTTTACAAATAAAATCAATTTTATTTATTTGACTGTGGTTGATTTCCACACTGAAACAAAGTTTATTCACTAAAAACATAACTAAAGGTAATCTTACATTGCTATAATGATAAAAAATGTCACTAACTGTCTCATTCGTCATTAAAAGAAGAAAAAAAAAAATGGAGAAACAAACACTTACCTCTGTAATAGGGTATTTCCCCAAAAATGAAGTCTTTCTAAATTTACACCACTTAATATTGAAATTGATGAAAAGTGCCCCAAATATACCCTACAGAAACAGACAATAAATAAACACGTCATTCTAATTGAAAACCAACTGACAGTCATCACATCTCATAGTAGCAAATTTAAAAAATGGCATTTTAGAATTCCCAAGATGTACAGTCATTTGTTGTTTTAGAACACAGGCATATCATTTACAGACTGACATAGGAGTGATGACACTTTATATTGACGTCATGCTGGAGGTGTGTCTGATACGCAAGTGAAGAGAAGACTTCAAAAATGCTAGTGTTTGAAATTTACGCTTAAACTGTGAGTTAGCAATGTTTCTACCAACCATTTGTTTTTACAAACTGACCGCCTATAAAACCAAACATCTTAACAATGACACAAATGGCCTTTACTAATCAGACATTAAAAATGACACAAGTGTTAGATCTGTCAGAGACTGTGACAAGTTCCTTTTGAATTCTTAATGTTATGATGAAATAAATTGCAAATTTTTTTAAAACTCACCCCTAAAGCTCCCAGAATGATGAATGGAATCAGCTCAATAATATACCATGGTTCATTATAATCAATGTAGAACATGACTAAATGGTCATTACCAAACGGATTAATAGATCTCAAGACAAAAGCTGCAGCCAAAGCGCAGAAAAACGATCGCCACAATGTCTTCAACGGGAAGTAATAGCTGACCTAAAAATAAGAAGATATTGTTGGCATTAATGATAATTCTCATTGATTCAATAATGATCTTAATTATGAACTGTGTGATATTCAAACTAGCGGTCACAGGGATTTTGAGTGGGGCTCATACCGTTAACCCACGAGCCATTCAGGTAACTAATGTTTAAGTGGAACTGAGACATTTTAAAAAAATAATCTGCTAGCAATTGTTCTTTCTTATTTCCATATGATATGATTTCCAATCCATTTTTAACCTTAAAGATGTAAACAGAGATCTAGGGATTGATATTGTCATATAATCCAAATAGACAATCTTACCTCCTCCAGACTGAAGAGTACTCCTCCTATAGGAGCTCCAAAAGCCACACTGACGCCGGCTGCCGCAGCTGCTGACATTATCTTTAAATATAAGAGGAACGTCAACCTTACCAGAATAATTTACATGTACAAGGGTAATAGAAGGATTTTAATTTAATTCTCTGCTGTTTTCTAACTCAATGCCCCTTTCCTAGTGGTGTTAAATAGACAGATTGGAAACCCACCCCTGTTCATATTCAAATTTAGTATGTATTTAAGCATAAGCCTCTGTAGCTAAGTTTCCAATCATTACATAAATACAATGCATGGTTAAACCTTGAATTCTGATGGAATCCTGCAACAGTATCTCTCACTTTAAAAAAAAACTATATATTTGAGAGAAATATATGTGTGTGAATTTAGATACCGTCTGACGTCTAAGTATTCGGACGCTTTTTTAGGCTTTACCGCAGGGGGTCGTCCATGTGAGAGAGGTAAAA
>JAVFBZ010141773.1:0-21215 GCA_032466195.1 Katharina tunicata
GCCAATCTCCTCTCTCCCGACACTCTTCTGCTGAATGTTCTAAGGGGTGCACAAAAGCTAATGGTGGTTCATAACCTATAGTGTCTCTCTAGCCACTATCCCAATATGGCCAACTATGATGAGACTGGTTTTACTCTATGTTACTGATGGAAGATCAAGATTTTGGCGAACACGCATTCACACCAAGCATTCGAACATCCTCAAACGATTCAATTCGGTGGCATCATTTCAAGCTCTACCTCACCTCACTTCAGGGTCATTTGAATGGAGAAAGCACCAGACTTACATCCTCGACATTAGCGCCGTGGTACCTCATTGCAACTCTCGTGTCGATGCCCTTCATGGGTGTCAACGCCAAGTCCCTAAGTCCGTGCTTGCGGCGCAGAGCGATAACAATCTGCGTTGACCAGCATGAACTCCGGACCTGAATCCCACAAAGCACACATGGGACGTTCTGGGCAGGAAAATCGAGAAGCGAGATCCCTCTGTCCAAACTCTGCGAGAAGTGCATGCGGAGCTTTAGACGTCTCAAACATGGGATGAGGATGCCTTGTTTGATACTGACAGCCGCGTGTAAGGACGGTACAAGGGATACTGATTTAATAAATGTCATTTTGTTGTTCAAATTATTGTTCCACGTTATCTAGAACCAAATATTGACATCGAAACCTCATAGTTTTCTGATAGTGGAAAGCAGTCAATTTTTGTTCCTTGTAATTGTTTTCAACTTTCTGTATTAAACATCAACCACGATAACTGAGTGTACGTCATTGGCAACTACGCATACCTCGGGTCAATATTCAATTTGCACACAACCCTCCTTCCATTTGCCAGCACCGGAATGGGATAGAAAATCGCTGTCTTAAAAAAAATGGGATGGTGCTTGACCTTTGTTCATCTAAATAATGATGTAAAACCCCTCAACTTTGTCTGTAGCTTGTTTGAGCGGCATTTAGAAGCTGGGTACATTACAAAAAAATGACGACTGAGATGGATTTTCAACTTCTGGATGTATTTACATTCCATCAGCATATGGGGACCTTATCAAATCTGTAACCCGCTAATTCCCCCATCATCTACCCCAATCTTTTAATTTATTTGTTAGTTTAACCTATCGGTGTTATCTGTTCTATCTATTACTTTAGTAAACATCAGTCTTACGTAGCAATTAACTATGCTGTTCTATCATAATTATCTATATCTCTCTTCTATTAACTCAAATATTTATATTTTTTTCATATATACATCATTTACATGGAGATGTGGCCATCTGAAACAACAACCAAACAGTCACCCATCATCAACTCATCAGCCGGTTGGAAGATTTTAGAAACTGCATCCGAGTATTTTTTGTTTATTACATTTTGTTTATGATAACATTTTTTTAGTTTTATATGCATGTAGAATTACTGAACACTGTTACATCATAGTTATTCATTGTCATAACTTCAACGCTGACATGACGTTATTCTAAAGTTACATTGTCAACACGTGATTCTAATGCTACATTGTTATTCTAACGTAGCCATAACGTCACTTTCTAAACAAATTTATTTCTAAAGTTAAACTGTCACAACGTCATTCTAATGTAGCCATATCGTCAGTTTCTAAACAAATTAATAGCCTGTTCATTTACCATTTAAAGTATATTCTGTTGTGATTTGTAATCATTGCTTGAAAACGGTCTTAGCATCTAGGCCGAAACGTCCCTTACCAATATATCCAGGGGCCGGTTGCTCAAAGCAGTATTAAATTTAATCCTAGTTTAGATTACGTCACGCCATGTTGAAGGCCTTCTCTAATACCGCGATTAGTGATTTCATCTGGTATTGGAAGCTAGCACTGCTTTAAGCAACCGGACCCAGAAGTTGAAAACGCATTTCAGTCGTCATGTTTTTGTCTGTAGCTGTTGGATCTACATGTAGTTTCTTTTAACTGGCCTTAGGCATCCAACATGGAGTTCCTTAAAACGACTCCATGGATCAAAGCAGGGTGTCGTCGATTTCTATGATATTTTGTTCTGTTTTAGCTTTAATAGATTAATTTTATATCGTCGTCAAATTTAAAATCTGTGTCCCTTCTGTAATGGAAATTGTGTACAATTGATCTTTGTACTAAATGATAAATATTAAATAAAGGGAGATAACTCCAATGGAGAAACATTTTGTTGACAGTTAAGAATAGTGTAACTTGACGATCATTGTATCGTGAAGACAAAAAACTTGGATTAGCATGCATGTAGTTTCACCTAAAAAACGTACTTATTGGCAAACCGGCTGTCTCTAGATTTCTGTGCAAACCATTGCTTTGTTATTATATATATATTGTTTTTTTGTTTGTTTGATTGTGACTTAATGCCGTACTTATTTCACTTATATGACGTCATTCCAGCCCAATCGGTGAAAGAAACCACCTTAAACGATGCTGGCAACATGCAAGACAGGACAAAACATTTACATAGCATTAACAAAACAGACACCGCAACAAATCGGCGCCATGTGCCCCTTAGCTCAGTGAGCACCAGGTCACAGGAGGCTCCCACCCAACCAGCCGTTGTTATATATAAAACATTTTTCTAACAATATTTAATTACATAGCTATAGTCGTTTTACCCGACAGGTCATTTTGTTTTAGGAGCTACGGAGTTCGCGGGGTGTTTTTTACCAGGTTTATTCCCGGCTTTTCGCCATACACCGGCAACCGGGCCATATTGGTGGATTATACCAACGCATCTGTCTAGACCTGAAACTCAGATAGCTCCCAGGGTCTGGAGATAACTTGTGTCAGGCCGAAGAGCCAAAAGATGGATATATAAGCGATCGTGTGAAAAAACTACAACCTGGAAAATAACTCTCTCTTAGGTACCTGGAAATTGTGTGATTATATGCATGATTCCTACCATAATCGAGATATAGAAAGAGATGGAAATTGTCAGGAAATGTGCGTATTCTCTGAATACAAACTATGAAATAATGACCAATTTACACAGTTCAAACCAATTTTGCGTAGGAATACCAGGATTTAGTTTCATACTACATTCCATTTTTTTAATTGACTGACTGGATGATGGATTGATTGATTGGTTGATTGATTGGTTGATTGATTGATTGATTGATTGATTGGTTGGTTGGTTTGATTGGTTGGTTGGTTGGTTGGTTGATTGATTGATTGGTTGGTTGGTTGGCTGATTGATTGGTTGATTGGTTTGATTGGTTGGTTGGTTGGTTTGATTGGTTGGTTGGTTGTTTAGTTACTAGATTGGTTGGTTAGTTTGATTGGTTGGTTGATTGGTTGATTGATGGATTGATTGATTGGTTGGTTGGTTGGTTTGATTGATTGGTTGGTTGGTTGGTTTGATTGGTTAGTTGGTTGTTTGGTTGATTGATTGGTTGGTTGGTTTGATTGGTTGGTTGGTTGGTTGGTTGGTTGGTTGGTTGGTTGGTTGGTTGGTTGGTTGGTTGATTGATTGATTGATTGATTGGTTGGTTGGTTGGTTTGATTGGTTGGTTGGTTGGTTGATTGATTGATTCATTGATTCATTGATGGATTGATTGATTGATTCATTGATTGATTGTGGTTTTACAGCATACTTATGGTTAAGCCTAATTCACTCATGTGACGGCGTGTCAGCCAAACGCGTGAAGGAAACCACCCTCAACAACGCCGGCAACAGACCAGGACACCAGGGGATAAGGAGGTACAGCTCTCCAAACAGGACGCCACAACAAATCGGCTTACTGATACCCCTTAGCTTAGAGAGAACCAGGACACAGGATTCAGCTCCCGCAAGCCACCTACTTCCATTTTTAAAAAAAGGTTTTTGGATTTTCTTCAGTTAGAAAACTGTTTTTAGACCATCAATTTAGCCCTATATGCATGTCGGTGGTTGTGTATCAAACCTCTTTATAGCCTACAGCAAACTGAGAACAAAATGTGTCAGGCTCGGGAGGTTTTAGAAAGATGAAAGAATTTAGCATGAATAAAACTCCCTTTATGAGCTACTTTTCATTCAGTCCGCACCCACTACGTTGTTAGTTAGGCCTGCTTATATATACTTTCGCTGTATAAGCTGGTACATAGCCAAGTCCAACACAAGCGGTCAGTATGTACCGAATGACCCCATACAAATAGGATGTATAGAGGCGATTTGTCCAAAGCCGTAAACTTTAGCAAAAACAGTAGTTTAATTTATTTCCAATTGTTGCAAAGTCTCACATGCAATTCATTATTTCTTATTTATTTCATTTAACATCCTGTCAAATCTTCTCAAACTTTTCCTACAAAAATATTAATTGTATTTGAGGAAGCAAAAAAAAGTCGTATTCCTCACTAAGATGAAGAGCAAAGTTCAGATTCAGATAGTTTTATTGACGTTAGCATAAATATGCTACTTGTCATAATACATTTCAAGTACATAATAGTGATATAACTAGACATAATATATAATCCCATTCCTGATTGTCGTAATTTTACGACATATATATCACGAGACATGACCTTCAACTTTTATATAACCTTTTAATATATAACAATTATCATGGGTCAGTTTTGGAAGAAGTTCATGGGCTGTATATGGGGTAGAGGAGGAGGAGAGGTGTTTATTTGTTTTTGTTTTGTTTTATTAAGGAGTGATGTTTATTTATCCTTCTTTTTATTTTGCAGAGAATCAGTGTTTATTTATTATTTATTTGAAGCGTTACTTTCTATATAAGTAATGTGCAGTAGTTATTTCTATATTATTTATTTGAGTAATGTGTGTCCATCTTTAGCTTAATAGAGCAATTTTAATTTCCAGTTTTCATACTTATTTATTTATTTGTTTATCTATTTTAAAGTATTTTGACGAATGGGATTTCTTAGATACTTTATTGGTTATCTCATTTTGTAAGAGTGCCAGTTCATTTAAATGCAAACAAAGAATTTGGGATAAACTGGTCCATAAAGTTTCGTGAACAACTTTCCGTAAATTGTTTCGCTGTACTTCCAACGAACTATTTGGGTTAAGCGTCAATATTATAAAAGCATCGATCGATTGACTTTAATAATTTATATTACACGTAACAATTAAAAACATAAAACATACTTTCTTGCCCACTTTCGGTAATAGATAGATAGAAACTTATATTCCGATATATACATGTAGCTATGTAGACAAATTTGTCCAACGATGATCGCAAATTTAACGGCAATCTAGCGAATAATATTTCTACATTCAGTCTTGAAACCTATATTCAGATGAATTAATACGTTATTCGAATGGGGTTTAGTATTTTTTGTGGACGCTGTTTTGGACTATTTTCGGTACAACTGTTTACGAGAATGTGTAATTTGAGTCGGGTCAATGTGGCCTGGCCTGATAACGTGTGGTCAGCGCGTAGGGGGGATGGACACTGAATGAATGGACAGAGTGCATTAGCAGTTGGTGTGAATAAGGGTTAATTGGTGGAGGGAGGGGGAGGGAGGGGGCAGCTTCCACGCTGAAAACACGTGACTTGCCTCACAAATCAACTTGACCGAAATCTATACCTTTGAAACAGTGAAGAGTTGCGGTGGAAAATTGGGCGTGGTCAGTAAATTGATGGACAAGCGTGGGAGTGTATCTAGCGTGACCTTTCACCTTGACATCGTTCTGGTCAGCGGAAGTTCTAAATAATGACACCTTTAGAATATAACAGATCCTTTTCATTGTGCTAAATGAAACGCAGAATTGAAATAACCCTTTTATTAACTAAGTCAACGGGGATATATAAGATATACACAGGAGCCGTTGCAGCCTACACACCTACCCTATTCGTCATCAATGCATGTATATGCTTATCTGTCTTCGACATCGAAAGTAAATTAAAAACTGTAATTTTTTTCCATTTAAGGTCAGTTATTACGAATTTAAAACATCCAAACATTATGGTCGTTAATCGTAATTTAACTATTAATAAATGTAATTCTAAAATAAAACAAATAGTAAGTATAGTCGCAAAGGTCTTACTTGGTGTAGTTGTTGACGCACCGCTTTACGGCTTGTCGACTGCGAGATTTGTTTGAAACATTACAATTCTGTTCCGATTCAGCTAGCGTATTTTGACCACACACTCACCATTTCCCAATAGATTGCATTCGCCTATTTGACGACTGACAATACTTTCCGTACGCCACTTGAGTATGGTCATGGAAACTGTAGGCTATACTCGCCATTGCTGAATATTTCGCAAACTCGCCATCGGCGATAGACACTTGCAACGTCTAGATATAGGCCTATAATGATTCCTCCCAAGTGTAATCTTTCCTTTCATTAGTACAGCTTCAAAATTTATTTTGAAAAAACTATATCTAATATATTTCAAAATGCAGGTATCATTTTGTATTCTTAATTCTTTAACTTCTTTTTGGAATTATGTACAAATCCATAACCTGTAAATAAAATAAAATAAAATATAAATAAATAAATTAAAAAAAAGGTTGGCCTACCGGTGTGGACAATTATTTAGTTGAAATTGCCATCGTAAAAGTACGATTTAAATAAATAATTTTCTAATATTTTAAAATTTCGCTATTCTTTCTCTTATGTGGTTTATATTAATCACAGAATATTGAAATAAAATTGACCAATGTGCCACATTTTCTAAAACAAGGGCTTAAAAGAATTATACCAAATGTTGACCAAATATTTAGAGGGACAAAACAAACTCAATGCATATATAGAGACCAATATAATTTTCATGATTAATTGCTATAAATGAGGATGCTTTTTCCGTTGTGTATATGAATCTGTTCATTGAGTTAAACATCTCGTTAAGAAATACCACATTTCAACCTTTCATTTTCTAAAGAAATTTGTTTAAATAATTTAGTTTTTCGGGAAGTGTATCTCCACAAGCAGTTCTTTTCAAGGTTTATGTTTTTCTGGGTAGTAGCCCTCTGGCTAAGGGCAGTATGTTTTCAGATTATATTCATGCTGTCATACTTAGCACTGGAGGAACATTATCTTTCCAACGGCAAAAACACTATTAAAGTGACTACACATTTTATGGTTGTGTTAAGAATCCCTGCATGTCTACTCCTGTAATACAGAGCCGCCATATAAGTGAAATACCCTTGAGCACGGCGTTAAACACCAATCAATCAATCAATTAATCTCTGGGTATAACACAAACCACTGGCAATACAAAAATTGTGTGTTTTTTCTTCGTCTTCTGGGAACCGACTGGTTTCCGAAACATCAAGGCTTATGAGATATGGTCAAAATTCGGAAGTCAGCCGAGAAGAAACAAGATGGCTCCTCCATGAATGAGAGATGAAGTGATGAAGAAGATCATCCATGTGCATTTGATCATCATGGGTCCTCAAGTAATCACCCTTTCTACTAGTTCTAGTACTTAGACTCTGAATAGAATCTATCATATGATTCTGAATGAAGCCTACTTAGACTCTGAATAGAATCTATCATATGATTCTGAATGAAGCCTGAAACGACAAGCGAATAAGGGCAGTTACACTGCTACGTCACTGGCCGCCTAAAGCAGCCAGTGTGAACATCACAGTGAGTGAATAATTGCCCCAAACACGCGCCGCTGATTCAGATTTTTCTCGCTTTGTTTACGACTGTACACCTTTGAACTAGGACCTCTCCCGGACATACGCTCTTAATTAGACCGCATTAAGGTTATTTCTGTCAACTGGGTATAGGGAGATTTTTAAGCATGTGGTGTAGTTTAATGTCCTTAAAAGCCCAAAACAATATGCATATGTTTTGATTATAGATTTTCTATCCCTCCAGCCTCGTAGGGGGAAAAAAATATCGTTCTATGAAAGGACGAAATGACGTAAATATGGCTAAAAGTTAGTCAAATTACTTTTATTTATTAATATACCGAAGCTTCTGTCTTTGGATATATTTATTCAAAATGTTCCATAGTATTTCCTTTTATGGCGGATATTTATTTATTTAATTGTTTTATTTTTTTATTTTTTATTTTTTAAACATGCTTATTTGACCCAGTTACAGCAATGATGAAAAGCATGCATGCGAAGCAACATGATACATAGAAACGAAGTAAATATATGAATAGCTTAAGCTGCTAGCATAAGCGTTGTATGGGAGACTGTTTGGTACATTTATTGCCTAAACCCTTCCCTCTACTTACGTAACTGTTGACAATGACAACCGCGTCCAAAAGTCCGTGTCATTTATTGATGCCAGCTGTTGACAGAACAGACGTCGTTGATAGGGATGTATGTAAAATTTATATTGACTGCGTGAAGTCTGTGTATAAGATATAACATTGTATACTCAGTATATCGACAAAATGTGTCCTGACTCCTGAGTATGTGGAAATTTAGAAGAAGACAAAAACTTTAAAGAACATATGAATCGTATCTTGTGTTACTCTAAACTAATCTGTGAAACTACTAGCGTAACTGGAAATTTGTAATTACCTTCTCTTTCTCAAACTTACCATTAAATCATTTGATGTACATTTCATTCCATACAGGTTACTGGTAGAACCTATATATATTTGTATAATAACACCTGGTAATTATAGTGTATATTTTGTATAAATGTAGAGAAAGAAAAGTTTGCTTGCCTCCAGCGCGATTCGAACCCTGTTAATTATATTGTATATTTTGTATATAATTTATACTGATACATACGCTAGCAATTGGTGTTAAAGGTTAGGGGTTTTCTTGAATGACAGTTAATGTTATGGATACACAAAACAATATGGTGTGAAAAGTCCACCATACAATTATAAAAAATATCTGGTCCGTACTAGGAAACGAAATATCCTACAGAATACGCTGCTTTTTAATATGCCAAATGCAGTAACAAAGGTTTATTCTATAGGTTTTCTTCTCTTTCAAAAATGAGACTGATTTACCTGAATTCTTCTATCTGTACTCAGCTCTCCGGCTAAGGACAGTATATATAGGTTCCAAGCGTAGTCATACTGTCTTCCTTACTTGGCTCTGGAGGAGCAGAATACTTCACACTTTCTGGTTGTGGAAGTGTAGCTATTTATTGTTAGCGTGCTTACAAGTGAAATATCCTGAGGTACAACATTAAACACTTATCAATCAATCAATCAATCAATCGTTACTCACATTTCAAAACCTATACATTATTACTAGTAAGATAAGATCAGATAAGATCTTTATTAAAAAGGTTCGATAACTACATTATGTATTCGTCTATTTTCAAGTAAGTCCTATATGTTATATCCGTTGTAAATGCTGTCGCAATTAAATTTTATACACACACCGTGCCACACTTTTTGAAATGCTGCTATATAATTATGGCAAAACAAAATAACTGAATGGATAGCAACTTCTGAACTGATCTCTATCTTTTTAGTTGTGTGTTTTGTTATTAACAACTTTAAATTTACATTCAAAGAATTATACAAATACAATTATGTTCAGAAGCAACGAATTTAAAACACTAATATTGTGTTCATAAACAATTTTATAAAATATATTATAAGGTTTGGATAAAATAGTTTATCAATTTCTAATCTTTTTTATTACTAACAAACAATTTTAGTGGCTAACTTAATATTAGGTTCAGCTTAAAAAGCGCGAATGTTTTGTGATATTGCGATTAAAATCCTGGAGTTAGGCTCTAAACGGCAAATTTAATTTCACGTGCAGTTTTAGTTCGATGTTTTTGACAATGAAGTTCCCTGTTTTAGTTTATTCGTTCCAATGTTTACGTAAATAAAGGGACTTATTTATGCATATTTTTTTTTAACATTTTGTCTCATTTAAGAAAACAACTGCAGAATTAAAAGCAGTTCTAAATTTCCGCTTTCTCTAACGCCGTCATTTATTTTTTTCGCATTAGCCCCAATTCACAAATTAGCCTATGGAAATTTCTTAAAAAAAATTATGTTTAAATTAAAGCTTAAATCTGGACCTTTGATGGGTCACCTGCAGTTTCGTCTTGATGCTAAAAAAATGAGTTGTAAAATCAAAAGAAGTCATTCGATGTGGCGCCATGGGTATAATGTTATACTATACGGGGACTTTTTCAAATGAATGGTAACAAAAAAAAATAGAAAGGAAAAAAAAGTTAAACAATACTTGACCAATTTTCGAAATTTAAACTGATATTGTGTTTCTTTCATCTGTATCTTGATGATGAAAGAATGCATTTGCTGGATGAAAAATAAATGCTAACTCAGTTCAATTTTGCTGAAATGTAGTCGTGTTTGGATAATCATTGGTACAAAAATCCTGTGCAGCCAAGATCATGTTCTGGGGAGGTCTGCTTTCTATTCGCTCAAGTGTAAACTCTCTGCTATCTCAATGAGTTTATTAAACATGTATACGCGGCGAAAAATAAAAACAGAATTTCTCCTTGAATAAATTTGGAGCCCATTATGGTAGCCCGGGAGCGAGGAGTATCAAAAGCCAGCTGTGTAACCCCACCATTGGGCGGTTAGATAACATTGCGTAAACGCGAAGCGCCAACTACCCTCCTTATATGAACAATGGGCGGAGATCGACTCAAACACCTCTGAGTGCACATAGATTTACGTAGAGAAATTAAGCCCAAGGAGAACAAACAAAGAACGCACTTTAGACTCTCTAAAACCAGTTGCCTGAAGTTTACATTTATGTCAACTGTAAAAGTGATAATGCTTGAGAGATCTGGGTCAAATTCCTTGACACACTTATCCCAATGTATGAATAAAGGTGGGCGGGAATAAGCTCTCGGCCATGTATTCTGATTGGCTGGTAGAGTCAGATTGACAGCTGGACTGACAGCTTCTGATTAATTGGGTTACTCCGCCTGCTCGACGTGCAGTGGTAAAGATGGCGGCCAGAACTTTCAACAAGGGTGAGCGCGACTGGCTGTAGAAGAGCTGGTTTTACAGCATCAACCGCTTCGCTTTGCAACCATCAATCTACCTCATACATTGCTATGGTTTGTGGTGACTCTAATCCAGTCAACTCTCAGGGAATTCTCCGTACAAAGTCACCATTGAGGGTTTCCATGTCTGTCAGACGGAGCGGTTGGGTTCGAACCAGCCCAGCTCAACACTCTATCATAATGGCATTCCTTCGATCATCGAGGCTGGCCCGCCGGATTTTCCAAGTGGCGTAAAACCCTCCCCTACCTCATGTATTACCACGCTCATGGCAGCCTACTCGGATTCGGTCGGCGATCAACTCTCCTGCTTCGTGTGTCAGAAGCGTTTCACAGACCCAAGGTTATTACCATGTTTGCACACATTCTGTAGAAACTGCCTGGCCGGCCTGGCGAGCCGGTCAGGCCCAGTGAAGGGAGGTTATCTGAAGTGCCCGTCCTGTCACACGCCTGTCCCCCTAACACACGGTGGAGTGGACAACTTGCCATCAAACATGTTCATCAGCAATATACTGGACGTGGTCGTGTCACAGGATGACGACCTTGAGGATGTAGACAGTGGTGGTCACTCCAGCCGAGGTCATGTCACCCGTTGGTGTAATTCCTGTGATGAGGGAAGCGAGGCCACTTCACTATGTCAAAACTGCAGCGAATATTTATGTGGTAACTGTGTACGGGCACATCAGAGAGTTCGCCTCACGAAGGACCATCATATCGAGCCCCTACGACCCTCTCCCCAGTCCACTGGTAACGGATTACATCGAGGTATCGCCCCCTCCCCTAACCTCTCCTCGCCCATTCAGTATTTATCGCTGTCTGACCGAGCGCCCTGTTATTGTGAACGTCACGAGCATGAAGTTCTGAGGCTCTATTGTGACACATGTTCCCAGCCAATCTGCAGAGATTGTACTATCGTAGACCATATTGGACACAGTTTTATCTATATTCAAGATGCCGTTGATAACTGTAAGACTGGGACTATGAAATTATTAGCAGACGCCAATGCTGGTATGAAGGCGTTGGAAGAAAGTTTACAGCTAAGCCAGTCTATGAGCAGAGAGGTAGAGGATAGATCAGAGGCCGTCTCCACAGATATTAGATCTAGTATACGGAGGTATATCACAGCCCTAGAAGACAGGGAGAGGGATTTACTAAGACGTGTGGAAAAAATCAGACAAGTGAAAGTAAAATCTCTACATTCACAAAGTGACGATATACGTGAAGGTTTGACAGCGCTGACGAGAACTGTGTCCCAGGTAGAAACCATCTTGCACACCGGCTCTGATGTAGATATTCTAAAAACCAAGGAGAGAATGGCTGCAGGAATACAGCAGATGAGGCGGTTAAGAGGTCACCTCCAGCCCCACGAAGATGATAATATTATGTTTACATCCCCGGACTCTTCCCTGTTTAATGCCATTTCTAAAATCGGCTATATCAGTAGTAGTGCTTATGCTCCCCATTGTCTTGTCACTGGAGACGGTGTCAAGAGAGCTCTAAAAGGAAAGGTGGCCACGTTCACTATTCATTCACGCGATCACCACGGCGAGGCACGAGTTGTTGGTGGAGACCCCGTGGAGGTTATCATTCAAAGCCCGGATGGATCCCTCTTCCGGAATGACGTAATAGATCTTCAGAATGGTACCTACTCGGTGACGTATCAACCTCAGAACGAAGGCCAGTATATTATATCAGTGACAATACGAGGTAAACATATTCACGACAGCCCTTTAACCGTGGATGCGAGAAGCGGGAGAAACTACGCCACGGTAGGGCGCATGTTATTACAGTTTGGGGGAGAGGGCGAAGAACATGGCCGGCTGTGTCGACCCTGGGGGATCTGCTGTGACCGGGACGGTTTTATTATCGTGGCCGATCGGTCAAACAATCGTATACAGGTGTTTAACCCGGACGGTACTTTCCATCATAAATTCGGAGGACCGGGTCCCCTAAATGGTGAGTTTGACCGGCCAGCGGGGGTAGCCACTAACACTCAAGGTCATATAGTGGTGGCGGATAAAGACAACCACCGAATACAAGTATTTACTTTCGACGGAACATTTATTCTGAAATTTGGCGAGAAAGGGAATAAAAATGGCCAGTTTAACTATCCTTGGGATGTGTGTGTAAATTCAGAAGGCAAAATATTAGTGTCCGACACTCGCAATCATCGTGTGCAGCTATTTTCACGAGATGGTCAGTTTTTAAACAAATACGGGTTTGAGGGTGCTTTGTGGAAGCATTTTGATTCGCCACGTGGTGTGTGCTTCACTAATGATGGTTATATGATCGTCACGGATTTCAACAACCACCGTCTTCTTGTCATACATCCGGACTTCCAATCTGCTCGCTTCCTGGGTGCCGAGGGCTCTGCTAACGGCCAGTTCCTCAGACCCCAGGGGGTTGCCATGGACCCGGAAGGCAATATCATCGTGGCCGATTCGCGCAACCATCGAATACAAGTGTTTCTACCTAATGGTAATTTTCTGTGTAAGTTCGGCACCCCAGGTAGTGGCCCCGGGCAGCTAGATCGGCCTTCTGGCCTCTGTGTGTCCCCGGATGGGTTGATAATTGTGGTGGATTTCGGCAACAACCGTGTTCAGATATTTTAAAAATGTCATCGCCTGGTATTCCGAAGTGAGGAGGAGCTCTCTACAGAGAGAACAGAAAGTCCATTTTTCTTGTGGTTGCATGTTGCTGTTGTTGTTGTCTGCTCAGGTATATTGACCTCTATGTTTTATCACTTGTCGACAGTCTCAGGCTCTATTATATATCAGATTTTTGGCTCAGGGACCCATTTGCCTATAGTATTCATTTCATTTGTGCAGATTATTTCCTTACACACGTTTGGAGAGGAACAGATAGCTATATATATCATACATATATATATACGGTTTCCAGACACATACCATTAAATGCTCAGCAGTAAATGGTATAGTTAGAAACTCGCTCTCAGCAGTATTTATTTCAAACTAACACTTCTTCAGGTTGATTCTATGTAATGCCAGAGTGACATCAGATATTATTGCTCGCTTTATTCGGCCATATTTTTACCTCAATTATCTATGACATGTGTCTTCAATTTTCATTTTAAGTACGATTATCATACAGTGCATATATTGCTAGACTTCAGCAACTTTTGCCAAAGTCAACTCTTATTTATTTTCGCAATGGCACCACCAGGGCAAGTTGTTTTCCTAAAAATTCTAAATTTCTTGTATTCGTTTAAAGTTAAATGCTTATTTCACTTCTGTAGAAGTAATTGTTAATCGTAGATAAAAACAATCCCTACTTCAACTTGCTTAATTCTAATCATTTTTAGACATTCCTATATGTTTGCGTTACTTTGATTCAGACGGCTTTTAAATCCGAATTAGTGCTTGAATTCAGTCTAAACTAGCCATGAATATACCCGGAAAGATTTTATTTTAATGGCCCAAACTATAATAATTTAGTGCTATAAAACACCACCATATTTATTTAATAATGATCAAACAGAGGAAACGCTTTTTAAAAGCATTATGGGAACTTAAATAATAAACTTCAATAATAAATTAAAATATGAATAAAACGTCTTATATTTTAAAATGGCACCTTAATATTTAATAGGAACTTTATTAATTTCGATTGTAAGTAAACAAAAGTTGACATTCAGTAAAATTACTTATTTTATATTTGCAAATTGCATATTTTTATTTATGTTGAATAATCTATATGATTGATGATTTTGGATCTACATCAACAATGACATTTTCCGGAAATTGGTTAATGACTTGCGCATTGGCCTAAATGATATCAAACTTTATGCTGAATCTCTTAGTCTTATTTATGGCTTTAGTCAATATCAGTTTTAAAGAAGATTAGGATAAAGTTCATAATAATTTTTTATTAAAAACTAAACAGAGCCAATTTCAAATAAATGTTGTTTTCCAAATGTAATAGTTTGGGAATATCTTTTGGTGACAAAACGTAACTAAGTAAGAAAAAAATATGTTTTGGTTTACAATTTTCGTTATATCGAATTTTTTTTTATCCAATACGTGAAAATAATTTTATATTTATAAAGCGCTTGAAAGTAACATTTGAATTATGGGATTGAATACGGTTTTCATTCTCCAAAAAAAGTATAAGTTAAATTAGGAGTTGTTTTTATCTACAATGGAATGAATGCGAGGACTGCATTATTATTGCTATTCGTTAAGTATTTTCACATATATGTACATTCTACATCCACGTTAACAAAGTGCATGATTTAAAGTGTTTACGCAAATGAAAATAATTATGACAATATGTATTTTACTCTTGTTCTTAAGATATTTAAATAGTTTTAGATATAAGAGGAAGTTTTGGAAGGCTTTCTCCCATCTTGCGTGTGTTTTTATTATTATGATTATTATTATGATGTGGCAGACAACTGGACTTCATGGTACAACTTATTTGTACGGTTCTGTTGTTATTGTTCACATATTATAGATAGTGATACTATATTATATTTTAACTATAGTTACTCGCACCGTCAAAAGTGAGTTAAATTCGTCTGAGGCAGATTTTATGGTAGATCATGTTTTCATGTTAATTATGGCGAGTGTTGCGTCATCTCGATATACTTTGCTTTGCCTTCAAAATGCTTCTAAATCAAAAATGAAAATGTTGGAGTTTTTGCCTTCATTGTGAAGCCTATACCGCAACAGAACCTCTCGCTTTTGAATTTAATCTTATATATAAAAGAGCATTACATATTTACTTATTATATGAAAATACCTCAATTTTCTCTGTAAAGAATTTGTAGACTATTTTCCCGCTACACCCGATGACGTGTATTAACTACCTCAAGGCGTGCCAATGCGCATGTCTGCTCATATTGTTATCACTTTGTTATTTCTACAATTTTGCTTCGATTATTTTGAGAGTCCAAGCTTGATAAGCACCTTGGTATAATCTGTCAACGAGAGACAAAAATCAAACAGAAAGTGCACCAGTTATGAACTGTGTATTTAACGATGTATTGTATAACCGTACATGTGTGGAGCCGGCTAACGGCTCCTTAATCTACATAGCTCTAATTAACGTTCACGTGACCGCTGACACGTAAGAGGCCCCTTTCTCAAAGCGAACGTCCGAAGACGCACGAATGAGAAAAATATTTTAAAGAACTAAAGCGTTTGTAGCTAATGTCAGCATTGTCGTATAAAGATGGATCTTCAGATACCACTTTAATCAACGTTTCGGAAAACCAGTGGCTTAGCTTATGCTGGTCTTGGAAATTACATTTATAGCTGTCATGTTGAAAAATGTTTGCACTCGAAGAAAACAGTGACGATAGGTACTGAGTGTATTGTTGTTGTCTTGCTCATTATGTCGATCTTTGGCTCTGGTCGCTTTGGGAAAATGGCCCTATATAAGTTTATATAGAACATATAGCTTTGTTTTCTTGAGATTTTGTTAACTCTTTCATTGTTAAATTTCACTGCATAACCGGGTATCTCTAAGATACCAATTGTTTGAATTATTTCATTGTTTTTAATGCTATAAGGGGAAATGAAATCGAAATTTCGAAGAACGTGTATAATCCAACAGTACAACTGTGACGATATCTAAATAACCTAACCTCTTTAATTAGAGAAAGTTAGACAATTCCGATTTCAATATTAGGCCTCAAAGTTTGAAAAACTGATTTATTATAATGATTAACCGACCGACTTGTTTGGGTCGTTAACTATATGTTCGTTTATATGACTTATCTGGCAGGACAGAAAGGCGTCAAGCAGACCCGAGTTCGTGATGTACCGCTGTACCACTTTTGACTACCTCAAGCTTACACATTTAAGGGCAACCTTGCACACATAATACGTGTGCATATAGGCTCTATTCATATTGATAACATGTATATTTTAATTAAACACAGGTGGTACTTTTACAAAACTTCGGACGTAAAGTTTTGATCGTAAATGACGTCATTCCAAGGTGAAAGGTCCATAAGATGACGTCATATATCACCACAATTTTGCATCCGAACTTTTATGAAAGTATCCTTAGGACATCTCCGAATAGAAATTAGAAACGCTGTTTTTCCGGTGCTTTTGTGACACTCTCGGCAATTTTCGTACTGTCGAGTCTAAAGAAATGTATATGCCATGCTTAGAGTGATTGTTAATGTTTAGAATTTTTGTCGTAGCTGTTTGTGGTTGCCCATGAGTCCCTAAATAACCTCACTGGTTAGCCTCTTACCTCATCAAATTACAGCGACTCGTGGGTTATTTTGTATGTTTTCCCAGAAGACTTCTTCACTTAAAGTGAACAGTCCGTTCCGTGGCATTAACGTTTATATATGCATTATTGGATAGCCCCTATAATCTAGCTTCTAAATGTTAATTAATATACCGCTTCCAGTGGATTTTGCCTGACTTTGGAGTTAGTATTTCACGCTCAACATCTCTACCGCTGTGTTAACTATATATCACTATGTCTATATGAAACACGCTTGCGCAGTAAGGCTATTTGTGATTGGAAATAGCTATGCAATTATTGGTCTTTATGCTTTTAAAATGCGGGTACAACATTGACCTCTCTGAGAGAGTTACGGCGATATAGAGCAATTTGATTGGTCGATCACTGATTTTAGTTTGTTATGAGGATGGAAAATATATCGCAGCTCGTTTTCGCATAACCTTTGCTCGTCTAGCTCCCAACTGTTGCCGGTTTTGAGTCAAACCTTTTACGCAATGTTTGTCAATATTGTTCCCGGTATTTGGTCCCGGTTAAAGTTTTTATTCTGTGTTAGTTGATAGTGATTGCTGTTCATGTATCGTATAAGATATTTCAATTTTATGTAATATTTGTTGTTTAATTTTGAGTTTATGCTCAATTTTTTGTCATACACCTTATCGTGGCATAGTTATTAGACATTTTTAAAATTGAGGAACATCCAAGCAGTGCTTTTAGGGTAAAGTTGTTGTGTATGGCTTTAGATTATTTGCTTTTACATCATTCAATAGTCAATGTATGTCAGATATTGCTATAATAGGTCTGCATGATTGACCGCGTTCATTCAACTGGTGAGGGAGTTGGGTTGGGGGGTTGCGAGGCAGTCGTCGATGGAGGGCTTAGTGTACTTTTCAGGAGTTCTGCATAGTTATTTGTCTAACACGTATCTTTAAGAAACATAGAATTTTATGCAAGGTGTATAACAGAGAGACTAGCTCAATATAAGCCCTTAAGGAACTGTAGTAACTTTGGAATTTACTAGCCGAAGTGCAAGACACATATAAAGCGGTCGAGACAGTGGGATGGGTGGGGGCACGAGGGAGGGTGGGATAACACGTGGAATGTTTCCGCGCAAGAGTGGGCAGTAAAAGATGAACGATGAACTCGTTCTTTAATTAGTATTCTGTGTACAAAAGATGTTGGTTGGGATGACGTATGATGGACAGGACCCGTTGATCAACAGTTTGGGTTAGGTGGGGAAGATAAGGGCTTGGTTACAATGAGGTTGGGGTGTGAGAGATTTGGGCTATATTGGATCCAATTCCATCCACATGTTATCATGCGTGATTTTGCTCACTTGACGTCATCGCGTGACAAAGCCCGGATAATATCGCCTCTAACTGAAGCGAATGATATTAACGTGCTGTCAAGTTCACCCGTTGATTCTGCATATGGGTATAGACACAGAAAACACCTGTCTGCCCATGTTTCTATTTTTGTTTTGGTTAAACCAATATTATGTTGATTTCTTTTTATATGTATATTTCTCCAAATGTTTTTCTTTCTGTTTTGTACAAAACAAAACCCGGTTACGGGTGAATTTTGTTCAATGTTTATGTTACTTGATTTGCCATAACTTATAGTGATATTTTCTCTAAATCTTTGTTATTTTGTTTTTAACTTCATCTGGAAATTTGAATGAATTATTTGTTAGTCAACTAAAACCTATTGTAATCTTTCGTTAGTGTTTAAGTAATTGAAACAGGTTTAAAAGACCCTTATTAAAATCACATGTGTTTTTCCAGGAAGCTGTATTTCTGTTCACTGAAAAACAAGCCTAAACATTGCTTGTCATTTTCTTTATATATCACTTGTAATAAATGTATCAGAGCGCTATCCCAGTTTCGATTCTCGTTGGGGTGCGCAAAATGTTTGCCCTTCTCTAAATTTATAATTATAATATATGTTATAACGGTTAAAAAAAAACACACAAATAGATAAAAATCTTAACTGCTGCATTAACTGTGAAATGTTGTTCTGATCGCGTAAGAAACACTTTAAGGTAAAGTTGCATTCACACGATGCGATTTGTGGTAACGACTTTATTCTCCGCGTAAGCGGCCTTTTGATTGGGCGATATTTTTCGAGACAAATATTGACCTATCAAAGCGCTGTAAATCTGGGTAATCCCCTAAAGCCGTTACTACAAATCGCACTGTGTGAACGCACCTTAGCAGAGGATACTGTAAGATTCAATAAGGGTATATTACTCACACGTAAAGACATGTTTAATTCTTAACGTATTTATTGCGTGAGGGAAAAAGCAAAAATAAAACACTACAGTATGGAACAGTTGCTCAAGATGTTGTTAGATTGGGTGAAAGGTGGGGAGGTTTTTACCGTGTTTAACACCCGTCTCAAGCCCGAGATAAATACTTTAATCTGCTATTAGGAGAAGTTGGAATCAAATTGAAAGTCGATTTCAAAGTCGCCAAAAGTGATAAAATCTACCACAAGTAGCCTAAAGCGTTAATAAATTAGTCCCATGTCTATAAATATCTACTAGTGGCCAGGGTCCGGTTGCTCAAAGCAGTGTTAGCCGCTAATACCAGATTAATTCACTTATCGCTGTATTAGAGTAGGCCTTCAACAGGGCGTGACGTCATTTAAACTAGGATTAAATTTTATACTGCTTTGAGCAACCGGCCCCAGTTGTTCAAAGCCGTATTAGCCGCTAATACCAGATTTAGTCACAAATAACGTTATTATAGATAGGCCTTAAACGTTGCGTGGCGCCTTCTAATCAAGATTTAAATTTAATACTGCTTCGAGCATTCGACCCACAGGCAGGGTTGTTCGGAAGATACCCCTCAGTGAATTTTGTGACGTCACAAAGAAAATCCTTTCTGATATGACGTCACACATCAATGGTTTATAGCTAACACCACTTCGAGGAACCTGCTCCCGGTGACCTCGCACAATGCTTGCAAACCCATCTCAAATCCAGGTATGTTTTATCTGCCACTGGCGAATAATATAGTCCTTCGATGAAGTGAGCCCAGATGTAATTTTATGGAATCGTGATACTGTTGGAATAATCGGTAGCCTTTTTCTTGTTTAAAAAAATGGAACCTTTAGAACTGTCATTTACTACATTACCCATCGTTATTCAACCAATTTTGAATGTAACGGAATTATTGTTTGGGGGCACAGTATTCGTAAAGAGAATTTCTCTACATTCAATGTACACCAGGGGTACAATTCCTTGAAATTATAATCTGCTCATATTTTGCTCTATATATGGTTTTAAGAACATTCTTGGGGTTGTCACGTTGTATTATTTTATAGACTTTGGCTTTTTTTATCCGAAGATGGTTTACAAAGCCAAAATTAAGTATAAAATCGAAATATGCATTGTTATTTATGAGAATTGCGACTTCTTTCTGTCATGTTAAACTATATATTGGCGAACACCTACCTGTTCTAGTCCGTCAGTGTTTATTAAATACACACATATTACAATCACGTCTAACTGTTAACTACTTTCAGGAAACCATTTTGAAATGAATTCAGGTGTTTATGTTTGTTTTTTCTGAGATTCCAAACACTCACATACTTTGTGTTTGTATCCAAATACCTCGGTAGCGTCTTTATGCAGAATTCTACCTTGTAAAAGTGTCTTTATTCTGTAGGCTTGTTTCGCCCATTATGTTGGAGCATAAAACATGTGTGTATACCTTGTATGCTGGAGTTGGTGTTTTTATTGTTGACTGTTGTTTGTTTGGGTTTTTTTTTTTACTTAGAAACGATATCAGTGTTATGAAGGATTATTTATCTTGGCTTTGATTCTCATTTGGGTGGGAGCCTCCTGTGCCCTGTTGCTCCCTGAGTTGGTGGTTGGGTGGGAGCCTCCTGTGCCCTGGTGCTCCCTGAGTTGGTGGTTGGGTGGGAGCCTAATGTGACCTGGTGCTCCCTGAGCTGGTGGTTGGGTGGGAGCCTCCTGTGCCCTGGTGCTCCCTGGGCTGGTGGTTGGGTGGGAGCCTTCTGTGCCCTGGTGCTCCCTGAGCTGGTGGTTGGGTGGGAGCCTACTGTGACCTGGTGCTCCCTGAGCTGGTGGTTGGGTGGGAGCCTCCTGTGCCCTGGT
>JAVFBZ010141784.1:0-11535 GCA_032466195.1 Katharina tunicata
GCCAGGACCCCTGAGACTGTACATCTACAGTTATATAAGCTGGACCCTTGAGAGTGTACTTCTACAGTAATATAAGCCAGGGCCCTAGAGAATGTACATCTACAGGAATATAAGCCAGGACCCTTGAGAGTGTACTTCTACTGGAATATGAGCTGGGACCCTAAAGAGTGTACATCTACAGTAATATAAGCCAGGACCCTTAGGAGTGTACTTCTGCAGGAATATAAGCCAGGACCCTTGAGAGTGTACATCTACAGTAATATAAGCCGGGATCCTTGAGAGTGTACTTCTACAGTAATATAAGCCGGGATCCTTGAGAGTGTACTTCTACTGGAATAAAAGCTGGGACCCTTAAGAGTGTACATCTACAGTAATATAAGCCAGGACCCCTGAGACTGTACATCTACAGTTATATAAGCTGGACCCTTGAGAGTGTACTTCTACAGTAATATAAGCTAGGGCCCTAGAGAATGTACATCTACAGGAATATAAGCCAGGACCCTTAGGAGTGTACTTCTACAGGAATATAAGCCGGGGCCCTAGAGAGTGTACATCTACAGGAATATAAGCCAGGACCCTTAAGTCTTGGTCTGAGGAGGAATTTAAAAAACGATGTATTGATATTATCTGAAGAATCTGGTAAGAAATGTTTAAAATTGAGAATTTCTTAAGGGTGGAAGTAATATATCAGATATAATATTTCTGATCGTATCTCTTTAAAATAACATTAATTATGCTGTAATGCTAAAACATAATTGCTTGAAGTCAAATCATCTTTAAATAAATTTATAGTAACCTTAAAACAGTTTTTACTGGCACAAAATATATAGATAAGGGCAGTAATAGGAGTCAAAGCGAACCACATCCCAGAAATGTTTTCCACTTTTTTAAAAAGTTCTATCTCAACTGTTTTTTAAAAAGATTTTGTTTTATTTTTTTGCAAAGTCATGAAACCTTGTTAAAGTACTAAACAGAATGTCTGCATTACTGTTCATCCACTTGTTTATCCTCACAAATCTGTGAAAAGATGGGTCTCGTATTACTCAGCCAACTGACAAGTTAAATAAATGTTAGCTGGGAAATTACACAGAATCAAGGGAGAGTACTCTTGATATCCTACTAGTCACAGCCCGGTTGCCTCCCATCATTGCTCTACGTACATGTAGCTCTGACAGCACAGTGAAAAACAAGTTCAACATTCTTATTTTTTCTTCAAACTTAGATGTGTTCGAGATCCTTAAGATAATGTTAAATCCTGCATATGTCATGTCGAGTGATTGATTGATAGGGGTTTTACGTTGAAATTACGTTGTTTTTTTCTCACCCATGACAGGAAACCATCCTAAACGACAAAAACATGACTAAGATGGATTTTCTACTTCTGGGTATATATATGTTGATCATCGACGATTCTGCCTAGATGCAAAGACTGTTTTAAGAAGTTAAAAATCCATGTTTGTCATGTTTTTGTTATGTGTCCAGCTTCTAGATGCTGCTTAAACAAGAAACCCTCAACAACACTGGCAACAGACAAGGATGCCACGGGAAACGAACAGGGGGCCTTAACAAACCAGCTGACTGACACTCCTTACCTCAGACGACTCTGGGGCACAGGAAGCTCCGGCTTATCACCCGCTCTGTCATGTTGGACGAATTTTGAAAATAGGCTTTGGCCAGAATGTGGCATCATAAATTTTTGGAACATTCTTAACAAATTTAACTTTTGTTGGTTACACTCCATTGCTTAAATTGACTTGGCTCGTGGACAGTTTTTCTGTTTGGGAAATTAGTAGATATAGTGTCACTTGCATTTTGTCTTACAGAGTCGTACAAAAGTTTGGTTGTAGAATGTTATGCAGAGAATTAAGAATTAGATTTAGTGTCAATGTTTATGACTTTGGAAAAATAACTTATTAGAGGTTATTTTCTAGGGATAACAATTACTTAGATATGGAGTCTGGAATGTTTTGGGTTTTTTTTTTATCTTGAAATGTGACTGACAATAAGACAGGTTTCTTTCTAGAATGTTCAGTGTATCTACAAATTTAGAAAAAGTCAAGTGTCACTTTTTTTGTCTGGAAAATGACCATTATAAATGTTTCTTTCTGATTAGACGCTAAATCATTACCATTTATTGTATAAATCAATGTCTGACACTGGTATGTTACTAATGATGGTTTTTATTCCCACTTCATTACCTACCCCAACGCACCTGTCTACTAACGAGCAATGTACAGGTGTGAACATTGATTATGTATCAGTCTTCTTGACATCCATTGACTACCATATCAATTTTTATGGACCACCAGACATAAAAAAAACAATTATAGCCTTTTTCGGATAACAATTGTACCAGAAAGGTTTCCACCTTACGAGTAACGACCCACTTCCAAAGTTCCAAAGAGAAGCTATAACCTTAAATCCCTAACAAATTCCATCTGGATTGAGGGCACCAGTTTTAATCAATTTATTATTACCAATGTAAGTTTGGAATTTAAACTTTTATTTTCTGGTTTCAAGTCTCACTCTGAACTTTTAAAGAAAATGTAAAGATTGTGTTTCTTCACTTCTTTGACTTTGCATATAACATGTACATGTAGTTTTTGAAGTTGTAAAGGTATTCAAATTTGTTGAGGGTTTAGTGTAAGCCAAACACAAAACAAGCTGGATAGTATTCAATGATGAAGACTTTTAATGCTGACATGGAAAACCTATGGTGCAAAATAAAATACATAAGTGCAAAATAAAAAATATTACTTTTTTTTCTCCACATTTATACAAAATGTATTTCATCTTCACACATGACTTTCGCGACAGGTTTATTTAATTTTTCTTTTCAAAAATTGTCATAAGATAAGATCTATCCCGAAAATTGTTCTGAGAATTTATCTAGAACAGATGAGATGATTTATCGGTTTAATTTGTCAATATCCCTGTGCCAGTGTGATTACAAAAATATAATGTTACTGCTGAACCATGCATGTGGATATGGTTTTTTTCCAGATTTTTTTGTTTAGAAAGTGCTGTGATACAATGTACCCAATTGTTTTTCAAGAGACCCCTACCCTAGTCTTTTGAAGCTGTAAAAATAAATTTAGACGAGAAAGTTTCAAATCCTTCTTGAAGCATTGAGCGTACTATGATTTTTCCTTAACATGATTTGAACATAGATTTCTTTCTCGATTTTTCAAATCCTTCATATAGTGTGACTGTCACTATTTATGTTTTGAAAAATGAGTTTCAGAGATGTTTCTTTCTAGATTTGTCTGAAATAGTGTCACTGTGTCTTGCCTTGAAATGTGGCTGTCATATTCGAGGCATATAGAAGTTGAGACACTCAGAGCAACGTAAGGCTATAGGGGTTTTTTGGGTTGAAAATGATCTTGGCATCTAGATCGAACATCTATATCGTACATTACCATCTATTAAGTCTAAAGTTACGTCTTATGTGTCTTTCTTGATAAAGTTTCTATCTGGACTTCTCTTTTATTGCCATTAACATATATATACAACTGTACAGTAGCATGCGATTTTGATACTAGACATGTCACTAACGATGTTTTTAGAGTTCACACCTCATTAAGCCAGCCCACCTGTCCACTAATGACAATTATTAAACAGGGGTAAAAATTGATTAGGTAGCAAAGTCTTGACGTCTATAGAGCAGTTTATCCACTTTTGCTGACCACAGGATAAATCAAGAACTATAACAATGTCAATATAAGTAATTTGTTGATAACCTTTGTACTGATGACAGATTAATTGTGACAAAAATGATTAGGCCATAAAGTGATTATATGGGGACTGTGTGTTCCACATGCAGTGAATTTCTCTAAAAAGGTTACAAACTAAAAACTCTAGAGATTCAACCAAACGCAAAAAGAAGCAGGGCAATATTAATCACAGATTCACTTTCCACTTTCTAACATAAAAATTATGAAGGCAACTAAACAAAAACAGATAAACCAGAAACGAAAAAGATTTATGCTACATGTCTCTTTGATTTAGTCTGAGTTTTACGCCGTCTATAATGTTTTTGTTTTCCCCCCTCCCTCTTATGATAACCTGCAAGCCCATAAATAACTGCTGATCTAGTTGTTAGAATGAACCTTAAGAATAAATCATTTTAATTCCCCGATTATAAGTTAAATTCATTATTTGTCTTCAATGAAGTACACAGAACGATTTCTTTACATATCCCTTGAGTATAGTCTTAACAAGATACGCCTTGTCTCAGATATTCAAACTGGAATAGTACAGATTTGAGTCCTGCTGGCCATCTTAAGGTGTTAAAGGGAAACTTTCCAGTGGCTTCGAAGGTCTGATGGTTTTTTAATTTCCACTATACACCTGCAACACAAAGCTATATAATTTATCTAGAACATGACATGATTTATCGGCTTCACTTAGTCGATATCCCTGTGTCATTGTGATTATTCTTGATAAAAATATATAAAGGAAAATACCCTTGAGTATGCATTAAACATTAATTTGCCATATTCATGCAAAAGTTCTGAGGTATGGCCCTAAAAATGAAATTAATGGGTATTCTCTCAAACTTACACTAGCGTATCACTCTTAACAATAAAGCCGGCTAGACCAGCTCTGGATTAATACATTCTATGTGTTCTCTTGATCATCAGTACCTGCACACAGGTCAATTCTTAGGCTACATACCTAAAACATATCATACCTATTCAATGGAATAAATTGCCCTCAGAATCGAGGCAACTGTTGTCATTTTGACTGCTCGAATCAAGATTATTAAGATGTCTTCTATCAATGTCTATACATGTATTTATATGTCTGTATAAACGTTTATATTGTTATTCCAGTACTTACTTCTGTACTGTAATTTTATATAAAATCATATAAAATTAATTTTTTTGTCAAATTCATTTTCCAATTATGAAATTGGCATAAAATAAGCCCTTTTGAGTTTCTGTTCTTTCAAAGGACATACATTTATATTTTATTTTATTATCAACATAATTATAATTATCCATATTATTTAAGCTACGCAATTATCCAATACAGAGTTATTTATATCTAACTATACACTTAATTTTACTTATATCACAAAAGTCACTAATATTGTATTGTATCATTTAGCGAAATAAATGAACTGAAATTAAACAACCGCTGAGCTGTAAACAGGAAATTTCCCTCAAGTTGTGAGATTATATTCACGTGGGCAATCACCAGAACTATTTTTCTAATATAATTCCGTTATCTTAGGAAGGCCACAGCACAAGATTTGTCACAACAATTCTAAAGTTAATCAGTCTTTACTGACAATTTCCCCAGCAGATATTGTTAAGTTGTATGTTGATCCCATGATTCCAAAGTTCTAGGTATTTTAATCTGTCAAATCCTACCAGGTTAAGAAAGGCTTCGTTTCCATGGCAACCTGAAATAGGTGTTCTAGAGTGTGACAGGTGTCAACAACAAGATTACATTTACCTCTTAGGACAATTGAGCTAATAAAGGTATATTGCTGAGATGAGCAAAAAAAAATATGGTCGCAAAAAAAAAAATTCTCAGTAAAATGTCAAAGTATGTTGGCTGATCAGGGATTAAATAAAATAGAAAGTTTGTTCCTTTGTTTGTTTGACACGCATACTATCAACAAATATGTTGGATTTAATTTGAGAGCCTGGTTTTCAATGGATTTCCCTGTATTACTCTTCAAAGGCCCAGTATAAACATTTGGAGAAAATGCACGGAAACAAATAGAATTTACCCTAAATCCTCAACAAATTCAACCTCTAAAGGCACGAACGTGAATTTGGAACTAAAACTTACATTTTCTGGTAATTTAAAGTCTGAACACTAACTTAAGACTGAACTTCATAAAAATTAAAAAAAGTTGTAAAGGGGGTTGAATTTGTCGAGCACTTAGGGTAATGACAATTTGAATAGAAACAAACACACATGGTTTAAATTTTTCAAAGAAACAAATTTAATAGATTTAACAAACAATCAAAATGTGAAATATTTAATTTGTATGTTAAAAGCAATAACAACACAAGTAATAAATTTGGTATCCTAAGAGAAAAGACTTTGCACAAAGGTTAGTTCCTGATCAGCTTCCTGATGCCCCTTAGCTCAGGGGGCACCCGGGTACATTAACCTCTCCTTAGCCAACTGTAAAATTTCTCTGACATGAACATCACAAATCAAGCAGCTAATTTCCAAACTCAATCAAACAATAACAAAAAAACAGACAAAGACACAAAAGCCTACTAAAATTGTCAGACTGGATTTAAGTTATGTAGGGTCACTGGACCAAATACTAACACTCCGGACATCAGTTATTCGGTCACTAGGCAACCAGGTAAACACTTGCGTGAAAAAACGGTAACTGACAATTGTTGAAATAACATACCATGTCAGGAACCGTGGAGAACACGCCAGCAATCCAAGTCTGTGTCAATAATAGTGTAGTTCGATATACCAAGTGTTCTACTCGAATGTACTACACCAGTCAGGAATGGTACATGTACATCAGTTGTTTATAATAAGCCTTCATATATGCACTAAAGGGGCAATTATTAACAATTGTTTACTCACGGTTAATATCACCTGTATGACCGTCATATCTACTTGTGCCAAGTAACTTATTTGGCCTTAAAGCATTCAGAATAACATAATATATTATAGATAAACAACTTCTGGTATATTTTTGGTGCTGGATAAACAGATTCTGGTATATTTTCGGTGAAATATTTATCCTGAAATGTAAAGTGTCTATTATTTCAAAAGTAATCTAAACAAGTATTAAACATTTTTTATTTCCAACAAAAAAAAGTTAAAAAGTGCCTTTTAAGACCTTTGCACCTTTGAAATTTCATAAAAACCATTAGTCACCAGTTACGTTATGGCCAAAACATTCTCATAAATAAATATTAGCTCCACTAATACCAGTAACCTTTAAAATTAGGGTAGACCACAAGAAAGAAAGACCTATTTCCGATGCCATACATGTACATTGTATACGCTGCCTTGCACAACAATGACTCATCTTCATTTCATTATTTCACAAGAAATGAGGTAAAATATTGTATTGCGAAATTGACACAGTTTCATTTTGCAATCAAATTTTCGGCTTGGATATTCGTTTTACAAAGTTAACAGACATTTAATAAACACTTGGTCGTCATGTTGTCATAGTAACAGAGGTCTGGCCATAAAATATTTAGAATAAAGGTTTAATTTTCATGTTGTAATGTCAGAATGTTTACTTAATCCTCACAAAGCCCTTAAGATCTGGTGAATGATATGCAGTCTTTGTATCAGAAACAAAAAACTGGCGACTATAGAGCTTTACATGTAATGATTGATCAGTTAACTGCAATGAAGTCTTAATTGCATTTTGATTGATCGATTAGGGATTTACTCCAAACTTATTTCACTCGTAGGATGGCATTGGGTGAAGGTTTGTTCATTTGCTTGTGGTTCTACGTTGAACTTACAGTTAGTTGACTAATATGAAGCCTTGAATCAATCGGTGGAGGAAACCACCCTTATCTATGCTGGCAAATTAGAAGACACAACAAAACATTTACAGGACTAAAAACAGACACCACATCAAATCAGCTTCCTGATGCCCTTTAGCTCAGAGAGCACCAGAGCACAGGAGGCTGCCACCCAACCACTGTTCAAGGGGAGATGGAGTCTATCCTCAAAACACTAGCAAGAGCACAGGATATTGACAGGACTAAAATCAGGACCTCACAATAAATCAGCTTCCAGTTGTCCTTTAGTTCAGAGAGCACCAGGACAAATGTAACCACCCATCTCATTTGTCTTTTTTAAATCGCAGTTGCCTATCCCTCATAATACATTTTAATGAATTTAAGGCCCTCTATCAATTTCTGAATACAATAAATATTTTCAACGAAATTGATAAAAACAAGTTTGCATTTATTTGTCTGTTTGATTGGTGTTTTACGTCTAGGTCAAGGTTATTTCTATTATACGATCACATACCAACCCAATGAGCCAAGGAAACCACCGTGGGCATCAATGACTTGTTTAAACGGCATTTAAACCAGAAGCTGGGAAAATAACAAAAACCAGAAAAACCCAGTACCCCAGGATGGAAAACTCAGTACCAAAATAGAAGGCATATAGAAGCTGGGTACATAACAAAAACCAGAAAAACCCAGTACCTAACAAAATAGGAGGCTGGGTACCTGGGAATCCTGATATATACATATTTTTTACACAGAAAATGTTATTGTTGGGTCATGCTACAATGTAACGTGTATGTACAGCAAACACAAGAGAATATTATATACATAAAAGGATTCAATTATTTTACAATAAATGTAACCATCCTGTTTAATTGTTGCTCAATATGCATTTGTAAATCACAGTAGACCAGCATTTTGATAATATAATTTTGTGACCTTTACAATAAATTTGCATCTGATGATTCATCAGTTTTAATTTTAATAGCATCCCTGTGCCAGAGAGCTTTATGTAAAAAAATATATAGATGTACATGTACGGCACTTAACCAAAGAGTAGACACAAAGAGAGAAAATGAGGTGATAAAAATTGTCATAGTTACAAGCATAAAAATCACACTGGGGACTCATTACATGTTTATGAACACAACACTACTTTGTTGAAAACAATTGCCTCAGAATCAAAGTCTGTCCATGATTTATGTAGCATAAAAATGAAAATAATGGAATGCTCACATAAATTCTAAATAATTGCCAGCCTAATGCTGCTAGAAAACAACCAACCAATAGGTACTGATGTCAGCAATACATAATGGCACATTTAAATTACTAGAAGAATAGCTGTGATAAAAGAAAAAGTGGACAAAAAAAAATTGAATATAACAAATGTGAGAAATGGATACCTCTGTCATCAATACCTATGAGACAAATTAGGGTTTCAAGCAGTGAGTTAGCTAGCGACCCGACCTCCCGTCATTTAGGACGGGCAGATCACATAGGAAGGACGAAAATGACGGGCAATTTTCACTGGCTATGACGGGTCACACAGGCTTACTTGTTAACCAAATGACGGGCGGTTTTACGCATTCGTGTCAATGTGCATGATCAAATACAACTATAAAACAGTTCTGTGGGTTGTTTTTAGTATTCGGTCTCATTTGTCATCGTTGTGTTGAAACTGAAAGTCAGACACACGAAAAATGGCTTCTGGCTGTATCTGTGTGCCAAATACGAGTTCATCTACGCGAGAGCCAATCAATCGGCCCCACTCATACATTTCTAACTCGTACGTTGCCGTTGTCAAGTATCCCCTGATGCCATGATGGCGGACTCGGACGCGGCTGTCAAGCGAAAATGTCAACATTGTCAAACCAAAATAACTGCATTGTTTAAGAAAACCAGACAAGACAATGAAAGGGAAAGTGGACAACAACAACATGCCCCGCCTAGGCGGCCCCCTTGACCCCGCGGCCTAGGACAGGCAGTTTTCAAATCCTAGCTAACTCACTGGTTTCAAGAGTTTCAAGAAAATGATAAACTCAGGTACTGTAGCTATATTAAAAATATATTTCTTTTTCCCTACAAGACGGGACAATTTTAATACTCAGAAATACAAAATGCAAATTTAGCACCTGAATAATTTTAATTGTATATGTTTTGGTTATTTTCTGATGTTAAGCCAATAGGACTTAATGAACACCATAAATTTAAGTATCATGGACAACTAGCTGAGCACTTTCTTTCAACAGGTATCAAAAGGAACATGTAGTTATTTAGAAGGCCTTCAAATAAACTGGTGAAATATTATAAAAAAGTGACCCCTAAACCATTCATACATTAGTAAAACTCCAACAGTTTGAGTGTGTCTCTCTGATTAGGACTCGAGTTAAAATATTATTTTTTTTTAGGCACTTATATTTACCTGGATTATTATTTGTGTATTTAGTGTAGGGATATTGATTAATCCATGACTTTGCACCTGTAGCTTGTTACACAGTGTATACTTCATAAAGGAGGCCTTTACACAGGTAAATCAATAAACAGAAACATTTACAATGCAGAACGTAGTACTATACTACTTAATAAGTAAGTATCAATAGTTCCACAGATCAGTTGGAGCATAAAAGAATTGAGAACTCCAAACCAGAAAGACATGCTGGAATATAATATACAATAAGAATCTTCTAGAATCTGAATGACTGAAAAGGTTAATTGAAGTGTGTCTAGATTGTATACATTGGAATGACTGGTGCATCAGTTGGTGACTTTCTTTCTACCAGTGGCTTGTTGATTGGAAATCAATAGATCTATTGAGTATCATATAAGGTAGATTAAATCCGAAACCCTCAGAAAACTAAACAGTTATAATATAGGCCAATCTATAGAATCAGTACCTGTACAAAAACATCAGAATCACCCTGTAATATTGATTGGCAGGTCTTCCAAATGTATGAAAACTAGATGTAAGCTAGACTATAACATACCAGAGGGTGCTTTCTTTGTTGGGAAACAAACTAAAAATGTCTATCATTTGGCAGATGTTTGAAACTGTGATTCTGAAAATGTGGTTTACCCCATCACTGGGAGAGGGAAGTGCATTAGATTAAAACACTTCAAACGTTGTAACCATTGGGTTTCAACCTTGAACCAGGTAAAGGCTCAAGGGTAGACATTATTAGGTTTCCAAGTTTACTTGGATACCTATTGAAATCAGAAGGATTATTTATATTATTATTATTTTTTATTCTTCCCCGCACTTTTGTCGAAAACTGGAAATCTTGGCCAAAAAGTTACTGTTGTATGTATCCACAATCTGTCCGGAATAGCGACAATCATCAAGATAAGTTTTAATTTTGACGTCATTTTTGCGCCACTTTGATTTTTTAAGAATAAATAAATATGTTGAAAACTCTTCAACGCACAGCTTTCAAATTTAACAGGAATACAGTTCTTGCACAGCGATGAAAAGTTTAAGAAAGTTGTTAAGATTACGTTATTGGTGACATAGGTATGATAGGTAATGTATGTGGAAAAAATCACAAATTTTGAATTCCGGTATTGACTGGCCTTTGATGTATATTGTTGAACGCAGATTTTTTCTGCAAGATAAGATTATGTAATTGATTTTTTCCTGCGTTTTATAGTTATGACGTCACTACTGGTCAAAGTTACCAAATGTGCCATATTCAGCAGTCACGTGATAGAAAATCATGTGACTTACAATAACGAATTTTACATGGGTGATAGTCCTACTTATGCACTTTCATCCGCCACCAATATTCCCCACATTACAAGATGTCTTGAGCCTCAAATAAGAAAAAAAGCTCAATAAAGGAAGTTGCGAAATTTCAATACGTTTCAAAGCCTCTCTGTGTTTTTCTCCACAATTCAGAGGAATTATTCTTTGAGTATATGGTCCAATTATGATAGGGACCACCTGGTATTATCAAAGTCTATGACGATCTGGACCACCTGGTATTACGAAGTCTATGACGATCTGGACCACCTGGTATTACCAAAGCCAATTATGATAGGGACTACCTGGTATTATCAAAGTTTT
>JAVFBZ010141795.1:0-21210 GCA_032466195.1 Katharina tunicata
CCAAAAATTACTGAATTATCCCGCTTTGTATTAAAGAGATAATTCTATTAATATTTCGCCTATGCGTTTCTTTTTTGGCAGAGTATATGTTGTATTGAAAACAAGATATGCAAGCATTTTGTTGATGCTATTTTATTGATGTATAGCAGAACGAATACATCCATCCTTTGTCTTTATTTGATCAACAAATAAAGGTGAAATTTTCATGAAAAATCTCAGTGCTCTTAGTCGAGAATTTACTGTTTCATCCACCGACCCGCTCTCAAGCGTTACTTCAAGGACGAAGTAAACCAATGAGCGAACACAGTTAACTGATAATTAACTAAATAACAGATATAAATTTAAACGTTTTGTTTTCGTTTACAGATTTACGGCCATGGTTGTTATGGATACTGATTTCAATAAATTGGATTTCAACGCATGTCCAGTTTCTACCGGAAATCCAGGCCCGAGTTATCTCTCCGGAATTGACCGATGTAAAACGAAAACAACAATGGTAATTAATACAATAGATCATTATTGGAACACAGATTTTAACTCAAAGAAGTTAAAGTAACATAAGCACTCAAAATTGAATTTTAACCAACTTTGAAGTTTATGCATAAACTAAGACAATGACTTTGAAATGAAAAGTTTTAAATTGGTACAAGGCTTGTAATAGCCAAGACAAGTAATGCCATAATTCGAATTCAGCATAAAGCAGGCCTGCCAATTTTCCTCATAAGCCTCAAGTAAAGCTTTTGATCTTGCCGGGTTCATGACCTTATAGGGATAAGTTAAGATTTTCAATAGCGGAAGGAGGCGGGGCTAATTAACGTTTGGTTTGGAGTAGCCGCGGTACATCTAAGGGTTGCTCAGTTATTGACACATCCATATAATAATGTTCTGCCAGAAAATTCAGTTTTTAGTTTTTTTGTTATTATAAAACTCTCCTTCAACCTACAAATTAGAAATTATTGGAAAGTCTCTAACTTGTACTTCTTGAGAAAAATATAAATTTTTCATGAGATTCTGTGATAGTGCAAATTTCTGAACTTTTTAGTGCCAATGCTACTTTAAAGAAGTAATATACTAGATGATGTCTTTACGGAGGCTAGATCAGTTATGTAGGCCTTTACACATTGTAATTACGTATATGTATGGGTAGCAGCCAGACTGTGCATTTTTGTGCGGAGTTGCAAAGACAGTAAGCCTTAGTCCCACAGAAGTGTGTAGGATACAAGTAAGTATAAGAAAAAATCGTTATGAGTCTACTATAGGCCCTTGATGCTGTTTATATTATGTATGTGATATATGCATACTACTAATTTCCTGGTACTATGGAGTGTCGGGGATTTAACCTGACATCTGTACTGGAGCCGTGTTATAAGTGGAAACGGTATGAGTACAGTGTTTTACAATTATCCAATCTGCGTGTGTGAATGTAATTTCTCTCTTAGATTTGAGTGTAAATATGACTTTATATTACAAGCTTTATCGCATCGCCTCTCTCTGATTTCAGTGTAAACATAAGATGGGCTTTGGCTTCAACAGAGGGGGTTACGTCTGTATATGTAGACCTGGCTACAGGTACCCGCACTACATGGCGCCGCCTTACCAAGGATTGGAGATGGAGAGCGCTACTGAGTACGAGCATAATAACAGCTTCCATTGCTATAGTGTTCAATGTAAGTATAATCAATCAACCACACGGTAGGGTCCAACAATAACCGTGGGAAAGTCATCATGTTGATTCATGTTAGAGTATCCATCGGCATTACTTCCGGATCCGTCCGTCTCTCTACTCACAACCGTATATAGATAAGACAAGGATGGCGACTCAGTTATTCCCTCCCATAGCTATACGAGCGATGGTTCTCATCCTACATCAGGCCCGCGCCGTGGCTCAGTTGTTAGCGCGTCTGACTGCAGATCCTCCTTCGATGTACCGAACGGGTTCAAGTCTCCCAGTGGACCTGAGGTATATGAGGGAGTCACACGAGGTGACTTCGGCAATCGCGGGGGCGGTTTTTACGAGGTTTCCTCCCGGTTTTCCGCCGTATTGAGTAGGGTAGAATAAGAAGTGGAGAATCCGTCATCATATAAATGAAATACCTTTAAGTTCGACGTTAAACACCAATCAAACAAACAAACAAACATCCTACATCAAACCATATATGTTCAAATCAGCGGCTGTTTAGGGTTAGGCTTGGCTCATCCAAACTAACTTTATGACATATCATTCACATTAAATTCCAATTATTTGTCAAATGGTATGCGACTGGATCAAATTAGCGCGTGTTCTTTCCATAACTAATCTTCAAAGTTATTTTTATTTGTGTATCCAGTTATAAGATATAGATGATGTGTCGCTCATTAGAGTGCCTACAGTCGATAAGCCTTCTGAGTCCCGTCATCTATTCGCCGTTGGCATGATGATTTCTAACTTACTATTTAGCTAACTTGACATGAGCAATTGAAAAAAAAAACGAGTTTTATAATAACCAAAGCATTATCGATCATTGTTTAGATTTTCGATTGGAATCTCGAATTAAAATGATACCGTCTTAGAAACCTTGTCTCTCTTTAATCGATGGCACTAATTGTAAGATCTTTTACATATATTGTCCGTAGGGGCTCAAATTTTGCCAAACGTCGAGCAAGATCGGAACGTAATTATGAGGCAAGTTTCCAGACTAAAGAGGGCATATTTATCGGACCACGTGACTTCACGTAAACTGAAATCGATCAATGAAACGGACACAGTGATTGGCCCACATAAAAAATATTCTCCGCGTTACATGCCCTCTCACATCCGGGTTGGTCGGCCTGTAACGAGTGTGGAAGATGTGGGACACTACCAAGTTGTTTATACAAATCAGCTCGTGTATCACCTTGGAGAGGACCACGATGATGATAGTAATCTAAGTTGGAAGGCATCACGCCGTGTCAGACGCAAACGTTCTCCGTTCGACGTCATCAAACGTAGCAGAATGGAGAGAATATTCCGTCAGAAAAAATCTGTCTCTGCCAGCAATTGCCACCAACGTGCTGAACATGAATTGTATTTGCCGGGAGATGTGGCTTACGGCGTGGATACTCAATTTGAAGCGGAAGCACGAACTGCGCTGCGCTTGGCACACTTCCTGTCTAACTACCTACAGAACGTGAGTCCTGGAGAGACCTTTGGTGATATGAAAGGTGCAAACAGATTACATTACGATCATCTGTTTGGAGAGGTGGTGGCTAACATCATGGCCAATTATCGAATAGAAAACAGCGGAATCTTCTATGATAAATACATGTTTGAGAACCAGAATGGCTCCGTCAGGGAGTACTTCGGACCGTACGCCTATAGATCCCCTGACTTTGATTACAAAGCCTTTGACAGCGCGGGCCTTCCTGACCCATACACTCGAAAAGAATGGTTTGTGCTCCAGAAACAGAGGTGGAAGACAAACTTTGAGGGATTAACAAAGTACAAGATGAGACCTTATGTGCGATCGAATATTAACGGCACGTCCTCTACCCGTTTTGAATACTTCCCTCTGTCCTATAAAGCACCTGATCTCAAACACGGAAAGTGGAGCAGGCCCTACTTCAAATGTGATGGTCTAACCGACGCTTGGGTCATGACTTTCTCTGTGCCTTTCTTTGGAATGAATAGGTTAAGAACAAAGCTTCTCTTCAAGTGAGTAATCTTTGAATTACTTAATGTAATGCATGTAAAAATAGCATTGGAACACCGGTAACCTCTCTTCGACAGCTACGTCAGGGTTGTAAGTCTTTACAATAATCCACATGGTGTTGAAAAATATTCGAGTACTTCAAATCGCTTCTGCGAAATTCGTGCTTGTACATTATTCATATGGATATTTCTTTTAAAAATTTGAAACAAAATAATTCTAAAGACTTTACAACATACCTGGATGCTAGTTCTCCGCAAAGCAGTCGTTTTATGATAACCATTTTGATAAACAACTTAGGCCTTTTGTATAAAAAGAACAAGCCAAGAGGCGACTCTATATGAATGTCCGGGACTTCATCTTTCCGTCGTGAAATATGTACATAAACGGTACACAGCATACCAAATCATGTTAGCTGCATATTTTGTGTTTTCGTTACAGGGGTGTTGTTACGGTAGATGTTAAGTTAGACCATCTGGATATATACCAATGTCCACAACCTATCCACGTTGCCAACGCTTTCAAAAATACAGCTCGGTGTGACGGGCTCACAACTGTGGTAAGACACTTTGCGCATTCCCAAACACACGGTCAAGGGGTTCTAAATCCTAACATATGGCGAGAGGGTCAATTCAGCTTCCGTGAATTCCTGTGTGATTCGATGCATCATTTTCATGCCCTAAACAAATGCGTTCAAGACCGAGGCACAGCACATTGTAACCGACCTGACGATCAGGGGTGAATCACTCCTCCAGTGTAACTGACACTGCCGATCCGGGTGAATCACTCTCTATTGTAACTGACACCGTAGATCAGGGGAAATCACTCTCTATTGTAACTGACACCGCATATCAAGGGGAATCACTCCTCAAGTGTAACTGACACCGCGGTCATATCATTCAAAGTACCTTCAAAATATTCAACATACCAAATTTTATAGGCAAATATCTGTGTCACCACTAACTCCTAATGGCGGCAACTCAGGCCACTTATCCAACCGGTGTACTGAAGCCAGTGTCCACTTGAGTTTACTTGAGATCATCTCTTATCTATCAAACTGATGACTAAAGAAAATGATTGTTTAAATGCTGAGAAAGTGCTTCCAGGTCGGTATCACGTCATTGTACAGTTAGCTTTAGGGTAAGGTTTTGCAAGGTTCGAGTAAGAGGTAATTTCGGGGGTTTATTATAGGGTTTAACGTATCCTTGGACGAAACGACATTGCCTTAGTTGACAGACACGCCATACTTTTCTTTTAAATCCTTATTTCAGTGTGCTCAGATAAAAGGGCTGAAGTTTATAGGAGGTGGTTACAGGTGCAATTGTGCACAGGGCTACGAATATGGTCACCGAGACAAAAAGATGTGGATTGAAGGGCAGCTGCTAGAGAGCGAGTACGATAAGAAAGTCAACGGAAAGTTCAGCAGGTAAAACTGATAATATCGACTAATCAAGGTAGTTATTGGATTTGGTAGTAGCCGCACAGTGTGGACGCAAGTTCAATGCTTGGGTGGGTTTTAGTATCTTCACGTTGGTTGAATGTTTCGGTTTATAACCCGCCTTTCGCAAGGGATAGAGGCAAAATTTATGCGAGTGGACGATGTTGCTCTTCCAAATCCAAAGTCTATACTTATCATTTTTTTCGTATTTCACTTGACAAGTAACCTTTAATTTCGGTTATCAATTGTATGTGTGCTAGGTTATTCGGTGTATAATTTTATTCAATGGCTAATAGCTCTTTAGTGTAAAGTATGTTGCTCTTCCACAAAGTCTGATGATGCCATCAAAATAATAATCATCTTAAATAAAAAAATAACAAAAAAAAAAATATATGTCTTGTTTAAGCGGCATTGAGAAGCCGTGTACATAAAAAAAACATGACGACTATGATGGGATTTTCAACTTCTGGGTATATTTGAAAGCAACGTTTTTGTGCTGTTATCATCAAGCAAGTGCTTGAAAAAGGTCTTAGCATCTAGGCCGAAATGTCGCTTTCCAATATACCCAGAAGTTGAAAAACCATCTTAGTCGTCATGTTTTTGTAATAATTCTATGGATATCAACTTCTGCTGTGTATTACAGCGATGCATCGGTCTCCATCCTAAGATCTGAGCATGTTATTATCGCACAACAACTTTTAAAGGCCATTCAAAAAGTGAAGTAAAGAAAGTCAAGAATGAGTTGGATGGAAAAAAAACTAGGCTGTTTTAAGTCAGCACAGTACTCAACTTTGGTGCTTTTTTGTAATTGGGAGTTGTACGAGTTCATCTTCTTGGGCCCAGACTAAACACATCCCACGTTGTAAAACCAAGGATACCAAGAGAGGTGGTCAGGCGTGTCACTTGATACCAAGTATAGGGTTAGCAGAGTAAACCATAAATATATCCTTTAAGACAGCACTATATCTAACCTTCAAATGACTGGATTACCATTTAACTGATAACTGTCATTATTCCACCCTCTATGTATTGTGTTTGACAGGTTCGACAGCCTGAAGTGTCGCGTATCTGGAGCAACTGTTATCTCCTTACACAACATACTGATCACATTGACCATCTTAGGGATTCTCTTCCAAGTGAAGGGACCTAATTAACACTATGGACCGTGATGTGTTGAGTTCTGCGAGGTGGTGACCCGGTCGTTTTTACAGCAGGCCAATTATCATAGAGATTGTGAAATCAATAATGAGACTTGATTATCGGATAACAAGAATACATCGAACGGCATTTAAGGCAAATGCCCCGTGAATCAAGGAATATAACCCTTGCTGCTCATTCGTCTTTGAGTGATTCTTCAATAGAGTTGATTCCCTTAAACAGTGACATATAGGGTTTTGTCGAAAACTGTTGTCGAATCTAAACTGTTAAATATAGCTCCTTGGTCTTAGATATTTGTGAAATTTAACCTGGTATGTTTGTCAAGTTTACGTTATCAGTAGATAAATAGGCTATACATATATCAACAAATAATACTAACATATAAGCCGTATCAACTGTGTAACATTGTGGTTTGAAGATGGAAGTCGGGTGCTTTGAAAAAAGCCAATGTGAGGTGTTCCCTGGGATAATTAGAATCTAGGAGCCAGTATGTTTTGATTTATTGCTCATCGGAACAGATTTATAACTTCTGTTTAAAAGTGGCAGTTTTGTGTCATGTTCTTATTTTGTCAGCACCCGGAAGTCCTTGAATGTCCTGCGTCAGCGAACACCACGTCAGACGTGAAACATCGTCGCCGTTTCGCCATGACATAGCCTGTGAAGTAAAACTTCCAACGTCTACAGGTTCTACAATTTCCATCTGTTTGCTTTTAGAACAAAATGAACTTAATTAAACTTGTTTGTGTACATGCAAGCCTATGTTGTGCATACGGCGGTTATTCGAACACCTATCACGATCGATCAGTCATGACACCACAATAACGAAACGAGCTTACTACATGAAGTTACTTCCCTTTATTTTTGTAACAGTCAGTTTTATATACTGTTGGGGTACTCCGCTACTGTCACAGAAATATTAACCACGACGTTAATCACCAATCAAGGAATGAATCAATCAATGTTTTGGCAGTATTTTAATGCTATTTAATGTTCTCAGTTTTGTTACTTGCACTAACAGTTGTTATAATGTTTGGAGATTTATGAACAACAAATTTAACACTGCCTTTCTGTGATTGTATACATTGACACGATTGTATATATGTCTAGTCGTTGTATGTGGAACCAACGACTTCGCTTCATTTGGAACAAGAGTTATTCAAGTCGTCTATAATGGTGTATTAATAAGACACACAGATGTGTATATTGTGATCTCAATTTCAGAGTGTTTACCTTTTATATTCACCACCTGTTTCCTGATGGAAAGACAGGACTGGAAATCACGTTCTTCTCCCGTGACGAACTCGCACATCTCTTGGTTGTGTAGAACGAACCAGGCCACCGTGGTCTTAGACCAGTCACAGATACATCCAGAAGTGGCCAAAAACTTTGGTTTAACCAAAGTACTTTTATCATATTTTCTTATTATTGTTATGCTTTCAGTATTAAAAGCTGTATTTTAACGTTTTTTGCTTGGTAATGTCAGACGTTTTCCATTGTTTCAAACCAGTACTTGTTCACATGCAGATAGGGAGAGGTCAGCCGTTTTCTACTGGTTCAAACCAGCACTTATTCACATACGGATAGGGAGAGGTCAGTCATTATCCACTGGTTCAAACCAGTACTTATTCGCATACGGATATGAAGAGGTCAGCCGTTTTCCACTGGTTCAAACCAGTACTTATTCACATACGGATTGGGAGAGGTCAGCAGATCACTCCTAGGTCCAAACACAATGACGTCAAGGGTCTTAATCGCATTTATTTGAGTGTCGAGATGAACTAAACATACTGTCACTTATAAATAGCTTACCCATAATAAGTTCCATACCAGGGCTATACCAACAAAAGAAAAGAATGGCCGTGGCTCGACTCCAACTACGATCGTTAGGTTTCGAATCCAGCATGGTACTAATTGTACCATCATGGCAGCTGAAAAATTACACTGTCCAGGTAGTAATTATAAAAATTGCGACGTCATTAACAAGCTCTGATCCTCTGACCTTCTCTCCATATCCACTTCTTCTTTCGTCGTGTTCTCATCGAGTTCTTTTGTTCCAGCGCTCTTCACATCTAGAAGGGAAACTTGTCAAATGTGTTTCTTTATTCTTCTCCGCTGTGGTGACCCAAAGGTTAACCCGAAAAAATGTAAGTGGGGAATGCCAATAAAATATCAATCTGATCTTGCGAGCTCTCCTTATTGTGTCTAGGACAAGATAGATCTCTGAGGCCGCGTGGAGACATTTGAAAACGACCCACCAAAGCTAGTTATGTCAGACAATGCACATGGTACGTTCAATACGTTTTTCTACCGAGTTTCCTGTTATAAACGGTATGAGCGGTATATTTGCCGCTACTTATATTGCATATAGATAAACGTATCCTATAGGACATCAAGTGCATTCTTCGCCAATAAAAATCGACATAGAGCAGGTTACAGCAAAGAAAATGAAGAAATAAAATATAACTATTTAGCATAATATTAGGTCGAAATTACCAATGCAACAAGATAATCGAGTCACGTGAAAGAGAGTACATTTCTTCATAGGTTGATTAATCAGGTTAAGCGTCAGCAGCCTTGCTATGACGTTCACAGCTATATTCGAAATGCATAGTCATTACATACACTGTACAAGGTCTGTTACCGAAGTGAAGCAATGTACCGTTTTATACAAGTGTAAGTATGGCTTTACACAACAACCGTTAATAGAAGGATGAGTTACCAGAGACGGGCGAATTGGAGCAAAAATGGTAGATCTGAACCATCACTTGATTTAATAAATCCTGTTTTAAGGGTTCGTCAAACAAAACGGTTAAATACCCCATGAATATGTTTTTTGTTTTCTCGTTAATGAAATAAAATTCACTACAATTAATGTCAACCCCCTGGAATCATGTAAACAATTATTAGAAGCTTATTTTCCAGCAGTTTGTTTATTATTACTTATTATTAAATCTTGAGAGATGTTGAAACTTCATGCAGGCCATGCAGGTTCTGCGGCCATGCCCAAGTGTGGTCAGTTTACACAAGGGTGTTATTTTTCTTCTTTTTATCGGATGAAGAAGAAACATACATGTCTGCACCATGTCTGCACCATGTCTGTAAACCAACCATAAATGTTTTACCACAAATCTGCGCACAAACCAACCCTTCCTTCTCCGACAAGTAGTTTTTCTGCAACCAGATTGTCCACAAATCCACTATCCAGTATGACCAAATCGTCCAGAGCGAATAAGTTCAATAGTCAGTCCGCGGCGAACAGATTGGTCAAGACCTAGTCAGTCCGCGGCGAACAGTCTTATCAAGGCCTAGTCAGACCGCGGCGATCAGACTTATCAAGGCCTAGTCAGACCGCGCGGCGAACAGGCTGCTCCAGACCAGTCCAGGCACAAACCAACCAAGATAGGAGGTGCGAACCAAGTAAAAGTACTACATTTAAAAATGTCGACAGAGGTCTCATATTTTATTGGTACACATACAATTTTCAGTTGGTGATTAAAATTAAAACTAAATGAACTCAACAACACTTATGAAAATGTTAAGCTTAAGCATAAACAATGCTAAACGTAACCCTCTATGTGCCCGGAAGTCAGGTTAGTGTCAGGATTAGGGTTTGTCGGAGGTTTAAGTATACAGAATATATCAAGTTTAAAATAATTTATAACTTGGAAAATTAAATTTGAATAAAGATAATCCTACGCATCCCGTATAGTCTTAAGTATTAATTAAGTATATAGCCTTCTCTACTATTTCAAATGGTCTTTTTCCTGTCCGTCATCCAGCCCTCTTGTGGTCTTGATGTCACATGGACTGAAATAGTATTTATAACTTTTATTTAGTGATAAATTTTTCACACGTGTTTTGTTTGTAATGAGCGCAAATATTAGTGTGAACGAAACCATCGATAATAACAGAAACAAATGTATAGGTGCTGTATGAGTTTTTATTGTATAGGCCTATCTGTTAAAAGTGTATTTTGTATGGACTCGCAACTTGTGTTTGGAGTTTTTATTTATTGTGTATGCGGTAATAAAGTTACTATGTGACTTTGGTCCTCTCTCGCAACTTATGTACTGTTTTATTGTTTTATCGACTTTCAACTTTCACATAAATCTGTACGGCTTAACACTTCATTTCTACGGATTTTGAATTTGTTTTCACGGACCTATTATTTATTGTGGGTACTCGTGCAGAAAATATATAAACGAAACTAAATTCAAACGACAGTAGAAGTTCTGAATAAATATGTCAATAAATATCTTGTTCTATGTTCTAGCCAATAATCATCGATCAGTAGGCATATTATTCAAAAGAAATAATATTTGGATAAAATTTTACAAAACCAAGAACCATCAAAGAAAACCCCTGTATTCTCGACGATCTTTAATTTCACGTGGAATCAAACGTGTTTAAGAAAAGTGTGTGAAAATACATATATTTTTTTTTATATTTCAAATGGTGTTAGTCTCTTTAAATAAGTCTAAGGGAAACGGTGTGAAACTGGGTTATTTAAATACGCGAGGTGACGTTAAATAATTAAAATTTGTTTTAACAGACAAAGTAAACATACCCCTTGTGTTTCCCATGAGCCTGAATGATAACCTTTCAAAACGTGTCAAAGTATATATAAGGTTTTTTCATATTTGGTCATGCTCGGAGTTTAATACAATGTTGGTTCAGTGGGGGTATCGACTGCAACAAATTAAACCGGTTTTTCTATATTTTTCTAGTATGGCCCAAAGTCGCGTTATAGATTTTACATCCTTTATTATATTTTTATGATTATTATTAGTTTGTAAAATCTATAACGCGACTTTGGGCCATACTAGAAAAATATAGAAAAACCGGTTTAATTTGTTTCAGTCGATATTTGGCCGAAATTCTGCGGTATAGCACCTAAAATGTTATTTCACTGACAAGAAGCCCACGGACTTTTTTTTTTCGTATGACCTGGGACCTAAATTGTATGTTACATTTTAGGCCCCAGGTTTAACATCTGTTTGTTTGATTAAGGTTTTACGCCGTATTACAGACCATGTCAGTCATATGACGGAGTGCCAGCCCAACAGAAGAATGAAACCCCCCTCTGTCCCTCATCAGCCTGCATCGACTCAAATTAACAGGGCAAGGCAAGGACACATAACGTACAGCCACAACGGGTCCCGTCTATCAACCGACGTTTGCACGCCACTAAAAATTCTCATACAAAGTGGCCAATATTCTGTGATTGATGCGATATTGGAACCATTGGAGTTTTGTATTGTTACAATACTTAAATGGTGATCTATATATTAAGCTCCATTGTTCGGATAAAATATCTTCCCATTTAATTTGACTGGTTGGTACACTGTTTGTGTTTATTATAACATTGTACATTGCTTTAACACCTTTTCTGTAACGCAATAACAATTTCAGTTTTGCTGGTAGATATGTATTAAATTTCGAATAAAATGTTACTTCCTTGTGATGCGACTTGATGTACCTTTTTACAACGTTGCACAATGCACAATATGTTAGATAATTTGTTTTTATTCCGTATGTATAACAAAATCTCTCAAATGATATCATTGTATTGTTTTCTCCAAATAAATCACAAATGAAATTTTTTCCATACCAGTCTTTATAAAACACTGGTTCATTATTAACTAAAATGTCCTTATTAAGCCACATATTAGTGTTATATATATCTTCAGTACATCTGCATTCGTATTTAGTATTAATAAGAAGCCAAGCATTAAATACATCTTTCCAAAAACAGTTTTTACATTGATCTACAAGTTGCGATAAAAAATATGACAATATCATTAAATTGATTAACATTTAACTTCTTTTTTCGCCGCCATACAAAACATCCCTTCACAATCAGACTGATTGTTGACAGCTTTTTCGGACTCGTCCATGTCATACTGTTTCCATGTATCAATGGTATATCCCAGGCCCGTCCAAGTTCTCTTTATGTCGTCTGCTGTCAATGAAACCACGTTGTATCGAGACTTACCAAAACTATATGACTTGCAAGAAAGAGTTCCATTGAGTATCAACCAACCACCAGGCTTTATTAAAGAAGACACATTCTTAGCCGCGGATTCGTAAGCAGAAATAGTAGTTCCTGGTGCCACCTCGAGACAAAGGCCGGAACTGACGCAATCAAACTGTGGAAAAATGGAAGGATGCAAAGGATTTTGCTGAGTCATGTCACAGTATAAAATTCCTTTCACCTTGTTCCTCATGTCATCCTCCAGAGACGACCAGGCATCTCTGAAAAATAAAAAATATAAAATAAATATAAATAAAAAAGATCAATAAATAAATAAGATTAATTTGAGAATGTTCTTCCAGATTACCGCTTAAACTTTTGTGATATATACTGTGGATGACTAACTGGTTTTGCATTCTTTTAACGCTCATGACTAATACTACTTAGTTGACGACGATGAGTATTTTCATTTCCTCCCGTACAAGTTATAAGCTACATAGCCTATACTCTTACATCTCAGATCGGATAACGAACAGTTTCATCATCGACAGATGTTTAAATAAAGCTTATAATAAAAAAACGGTACATCAAAACCGTTTAAAACCTATAACTGACCGAGCAACACGAAAACAAAAACGCGGTTATTGACGAATTTATTTAATTCGAAGGTGTTTAGACTGCATTAGCATTAACCATTTATTAGTTTAGTAGGATCAACAAGGCATGGCATCATTTCGACAAGTCTATCGATTGACGTTGATTGAAACCCAAGTTTTGTATGATCTGGGACGGGAGGGGGGTTGGGGTATAAAGAGTTGGAGACTACATTAATCCTAAAATTAGATTGATTTATTCATCTGCCTGGTGTTTAATTTCGTGCTCAAGGATATTTCATACACCGAGCTGTGACGTGTGATTTACCTGAGAAAGACACAATAAGCTGTGACGTGTGATTTACCTGATTACGGCACACCAAGCCTATGACGTGTGATTTACCTGTGAACGTAAACAGGAAAAGGTAGAAACTGAATCCCGACAGTTAAATTGCATCGAAAAATAAGCAACTTAACCGTGTTCCAATAAACCCATGTGAATCAAAGATAACCAAGAAATAACAGCAGAAGAAAGAATCGTCATTATTTAGGTATAAAAGGTCAGCTAATATTTTCAAAGAGATATTTAAGGTCTGCTAAACTGTTTCCATGAGATATTTAGGGTCAGCTAATCTGTTTCTAAGATATATTTAGGGTCAGCTAATCTGTTTCTAAGATATATTTAGGGTCAGCTAAACAGTTTCCAAGAGAAATTTAGGGTAAGCCAATCTGTTTCTAAGATATATTTAGGGTCAACTAATCTTTTCCAAGAGATGTTAAAGGTCAGATAATCTTTTCCAAGATATATTAAGGGTCAGCTAATTTTCTTCAGAAAATATTTAAGGTCATCTAAACTGTTTCCAAGAGATATTAAAGGTCAGCTAATCTTTTCTAAGAGATATTTAGGGTCAGCTAAACTGTTTCCAGGAGATATTTAGGGTAAGCCTATCTGTTTCCAAGATATATTATGTGTCAGCTAATCTGTTTCCAAGAGATATTTAATATAATAATAATAATAATAATAATAATAGCTTTATTGCAGACAAAAAGTCCATAGAAACTACGTGTTAATCATACAATGAAAAAAACCCTGAAAAAAACAACAACATTAGAACAGTTAAGGTCAGCTAAACTGTTTCCAAGACATGTTAACTATTTCGAAGTTATACTAAGGGACAGTTAATCTGTTTCCAGGAGATATTTAGGGTCATCTAAACTGTTTCCAAGAGATATTTAGGGTCAGCTAAACTGTTTCCGAGAGATATTTAGAGTCAACTAAACTGTTTCCAAGAGATATTTAGGGACAGTTAATCTGTTTCAAAGAGATATTTAAGGTCAGCTTATCTGTTTCTAAGAGATATTTAGGGTCAGCTAAACGGTTTCCAAGAAATATTTAGGGTCAGCTAAACTGATTCCAATAGATATTAAGGGTAAGCTAATCTTTCCCAAGAGATATTTAAGGTCAGCGAATCTGTTACCAAGATATATTAACGGTCAGCAAATCTTTTCCAAGAGATATTTAGGGTAAGCTAAGCTGTTTCCAAGAGATATTTAGGGCCAGATAATCTGTTTTCAAGAGATAGTTAATTTGTTCCAACAAGACAAATCCAGGGGCGCTCGTAGCCGCCAGCTGATGTAAGTTAACATCTTAAGAATTTCAAGTGGAGCTTATTTTCGGAGTCATAAGTCTGCGTTTGTCTGGTGACAAGAGTGGATTGTTTAGTATTATTCAAACCCTGTTTGAGCAATTTAAAATCCATGTGAAATATGAAAAATGGTACATTTTCTCGAGGTATCTGCCGCTCCAGAATACCAACCCCCCCCCCCCCCCCCCCCCCGTATATCCCCATCTTAACAATTCCTCCCTCTAAGACAACAACTTCCCTCACGCGGACGGTTGCACTGCTGACACAAACATTAAATCTTAAATCACAGTCAAGGTGATGATGTTGCCATGGACGGAGGAATGGTCTACGATGGAGATATGCGGGGAAAGGATTTATATTGGGGGAGGGGGGATCTGAAGAGATAGATAACCTGGGGAAAATGTTCTGATAGCATTTTTCACAGAGATGAAATTTTAAATGGATGAAAATGAACTTTATTCATTTAACGTCTGTTTTTCATTTAAAAGGACAACAGAGGTCAGTTTTCACTGCCAAATAATTGTTCAGATTGTAGTGAAATAAAGGAACCACTTACTTTGAGTTTCTCCGTTGACAAACATGTTGGAAGAAACAAGAATGGTCCAAAGCCTGGTGGTCGTCGGTGAGCCACCGCCAGAGGGCGTCCCTGTTTGTCTGGCTGATGTCACTGAGGAAGATGTTGGAGAAATGTGACGTAGCACTTATGATGTTATATACCACTGGCCCTGTGCCAAAGTCCAGTAGAGAATCACCATGTATTTTACCTGAGTATAGGGAAAAAATGTCAGACACATGAAAGATGGCTGTAAGTTATAACTGGTCAATTATGGCTAACATAGTGATCAATTATAGATAACATGGTTGTCGATTATAGCTTGTGACCAGTTATAGCCGACTTGAGAGTGCTGGTCAAATATAGCTTCAAGTTATCTAGTCGTTCTTGTTGTGTCTGCAAAATATCTTTTACAAGAAGTGCTCTGGACTGTTTTCCCAATTAGAAAGTATATCTTTAGTGCATTGGAACTATCAAGTCAGATAAGAAATGTTTGTGTTCAGCTTTAAACATAAAGACAAATGTATTCACAGAGAGTCACGTACAGAGTTGGTTAAGATCGACAACAATGAGGCAAGTACATTAATGAGAGATATGTCATAACAGTGAAATTAACTTGCATCCACCGGCACTTGGATAGGGGCCTATACCGAGATCCTCTATCAACCGACTGATTTTGTAACATAATTAACAAATAAAAGACATAAATATGGTCAACTAGACAAACGATTTTATTAACACTGACGTCGCAACTCCAACCTGGAGCCTTCAGTATAGTACATATAGCTGCTACACTTTGCATGTATATATATCCACAAGACAATGTACATAGCTACCAGCTTGGGTGTGAGTTAAATTCACCTATAAAAGCATGTTTTAAAAAAAAGCTGCAATATACATGTTCACTCAACCTATCCAAACTGTTTCACTTAAGAACAATTGAAAAATAAAATTATTTAATTAACTTTTACACTAAATAAGTCAACAACTGTGAAATTTCTGAGAATAGGTACTTAGTTATTGAAGAAAAACAAATACTCTGACAACCTACACAGTTTTATAATAAACAAATGCAATGTACCCTCGGTAAAGCAAAACTTACGCACAGTGGAATCGGTATTTTTTTTAAATCCGCGTGCTTTGTAGACAATGTTAAACCCTTCTAAATCGGCCATTCTCGTAGAACGATTCCAAGTCCTACAACCAGTTGATCTCCTAGAACCAGTGCTTTTCCTATAATGAGTCAAAATCCTACAACTGGTCTAATTCCTAGAACCAGCCAATCTTCTAGAGCCATTTGAAATCATACAACCGTTCGATTACTAGAACGATTCAAAATCCTACTACCGGGCGATTATTAGAACCAGCCAAAATCCTACCAGGTCGACCTCATAGAATCAGCCATTCTTACAGAACCATTCATTTCAAATAAAACAGGCATTTGCCTAGAACCAGTCATTCTCTTACAGCCAATCAATTTCCTACAACCATTCTCCTAAAGCCTGTCATTTTCAACAAACTAGCCCTACCATTACCTGGTATACCCGCAAAACCTGCCATATAGAATCAGCCGTTCTTTTGAAACAGGTCATCATGACGTGACAATCGGTTATTCTTATAAAACCAGTAATTCTCTGTCAACTAACCGTTGCAATAGAACCAGTCATTCCCACAACATTCTGTAGCCTCACATCAGCGATAACGTACTAGGCTTGTTGAATTATTTTCTTACCAGTGTCGTAGATGTCTGACAGCGTATCCACAACAAATACCCTCATCTGATGCTGTCCTTCAGGCCCATCTATAGAACCAAACATCGTGTCGTGGTAAGCCGCGGGATCAAACTCACTGTAATCATCGGTTTCTTGAAAGTCAGACATCTGTGAACAGGGATGGGTCTGGTTGATGAGGTGAAGTTTACCTGTCAGAGGCACACCTGGATGGGGATGTGGTTATACCAAAACTATACAACAGCAATGTCCAGATGAATCTTAGCCTCTCTGTCAGCAACGAATCGTGATGTGAACTGCGATCTCTCTAGAACAAGTGACGATTATGTGGGTTAAAATCACCGTGACGATTAGAGAATTGAAACCTCGTAACTGTTCCAGTAACCTAATTGTTACACAAACCCATATATCTACCGGGATTGTGCTCTTAATTCACCATTTAAATTCAGAGTTGCTTGTAAAGAAAGAGGGTCCAGAGACCTACAGTTTAAAGTTCAAGTGAAAAGCATTATTCATACGCAAGACTGTGCATAATAATAGGCTTAGTTGTACGTGGTCGTATTATCATATATTGGTCAGCGACATTTTGGAGTTCGGGGTCGTGTTGTGGCCCAGTTGGTAGAGCGTTGGAGTCTTTCACTGTACCTGGTGTAAGGTCGAATCACCTTGTGGACTTTAAAAATAAAATGGAAGTTAACCTGTCGTTGTGGCGATGGCCTTTGTTTTTTTTACGAGATTTCTTTGCAGTTTTCCATCTTACATCGCCAACGCACGGTCTTCATATATATAAGCCGAGAAGATAGCTTTTCTGAGACGGCTTTGCGTTGCCGGTGTTCCGTGGAAATACTCCGGAAAAAAAAAACCCATCGAAAAGATCACCCCGCAAAATTCGCCGGCACGTCGTTCATATTTCTTTCATGCACTCGTTAACTCGAACCTCTATAACATGTACGCGGGGCACAGTAGTCCAACACTTGATCCACAAACTGATTTACGGAAAATCGCAGTCAGGCTTTCATCTCTCTAATTCTGTTAATTCAAGGAAAGGTGTAAAATGTTTATCGATCTTTTAAAGCCTGGTTTTATCAAGTGCAAAAAAGTTTAACCCTCAAATGCGTGAGCAATTAATGTCTGGAAGATTACTGACCCAACGCAAGCAATGTTAACCTTGAAGGCATACACAATATAAATAGCAGACAAAACTTCCCTTTTTCAAAGTGTAGAATGATCGGGCTCATGCATCCTGCAGCGGATAACCAGATTAACTGGTGGTTTAGACAGGTCGATAAATATTGTCAAACATTTTTTTTCAATAGGAGTGCAAATTTTCGTATATTAGATATTCTACTGACAATAATTGGTAACTTCCCAAATACCATCAAAACCAGAACAATGTGATTGGTCAGTATATATTTAAAAAAAGTACCTTGGAACATATTTGATCCCCATCACCCAAATCGGCAAAACCTCGCGTGAATTCTCGTTATTTTGTTGTCCTCACTAATCTCGGCCGTGGTAGGTGAATATGTCTAAAAATCTTAGTTTGTTCGCCGGAAGCCTTTTTACAGCCGTATGCACAATAAACACATAAACAAACATGGGGTTAACGTGCAAATTCATATGGCCTTAGATGTACAATGTTTAGTTTAGGAGTATGTTCTGTGATGATCTGTAACACCGGGAAATCAACCATAAACAATATGACGACTATAGGCCATTTTGGGTCTATTATGAAGTTGTAGATGGTCGATTAAATAACTAGAAGAGAAACTATGATTAATACGTTTACAGCTTGACGAAATAAAAGGGTATTGGGTATTAAAAATTATTTACCTATAAAGGTAACGGTCAAGCAATGTTAACTTAAAAACATTGTTGTACGACGTCCCCCATAATGAACTGTCTCTGTGACATTAAAAATGAAAAGTGGGTTATCTCTTAGTTATCTGGAATGTATTAACGACGGTTGTAGCTGCCAGGAGTGTAATAAAATCCCGGCATGTAATAAATATTACATTCCGGGCAGCATTGCTACCCGGAATGCAATAGTCAAATTAATTGCATTCCGGGCAGCAACTTGACATTCTCTGCCTGATATGTAATAACTACATTACACGTGCATGAACGATGTTGGTAAACATTCTTGATTGTCTCTCGGTGCGAAATTGGCGCAGTAAAATTGCAATAAATTAGTATGTTTACTATTCTTAAAAAAGTAAATAATATACATCAGATTCCACATGAATGAATACGATGCCTGAAAGAATGACAACTAGGCATCGTGTGCACGATTGGTTGGCTGGATTGTTCTGTGCCCTGGTGCTCACTGGGCTAAATATGTGAAATAGCCTAATCAATCAATCAACAAGAAAAATAAAACCCAATGTAGATTCCGAAACAAGTCCAGTCGCCAATGCGGTGAATCTTTATTATTTGTTTTGAAAGTAGAGTTCAGTGTGTAAATACATTTATTCACAGTTGTACGTGAAGCGCTGTCGGCAAATTCACGATACCAATGCAAAATTGAATGATGTGTAACTATGTTCAGTATAACATAGTATTGTTACACCAATAATATACAACCATATGAACTCAACAAACTGTTATAGATAATACAGCAAATCAAGAAAATATACAGTTCGTACCACAAACCTTGTCCGCCGATAACAAACTGAATCTACACTAACTACACTGTATTTCACCTATTACACAAATAAATCGCACTATTTAGCTCTCACCTTGACAATAGTGCATCAATATTATCGACAATTTCACCGATTGGCGATTATTGACCCTTTTGGTCTTACTAAAACACAGAACATTTACAAACAACTAAAGATTACTTTGGATTTCTCCACTAACAATAAGAGTACCTTTCTGGTTCAAAATACAATATGGCGGGTGAATATCTAATTAGATATAAAAAAGGTGTTGCGACATGCCAACAGGAGTTGCCTCCCCTGAATGTATTCTATAATATCTAAGCACAATGTTTGGCCCTTACACTCAAGCTGAGATTTCTTTGGGCCTATTTTCCTCCTGACGCGGGGTGACCTGTCTAGTTAAGTTCAATATTAAGGAGGCCGCATTGTGGCTCAGTTTGATGATCTTTGCACTGCTCATTCGCCTAAAGGGTGGTGTGGATAACATATTTTTGAAAAACGAATCGACTAACTTTCGTTTATCGAAATATTTTTTCTTTTTGGGCTCGGTCATGTGCCCTCTGTAAACTCTGTAGTGAGACAATAAACGATTACAATAAAAGTTACTACATTCCGGGACGAAATTGGGTGTTTGATGTCCGAAATGTTACAAGTTGTACATTCCGGGCAGCACTGTTGCCCGGATTGTAATAAGTATTACATTTCGGGCATCAATGTTGCCCGGAATGTAATAAGTATTACATTTCGAGCAGCAATGTTATTACATAACCGGGTAGGAATGCTGCCCGGTATTTTTCTGGGATTTTATTACTTTCTGGGTAGCTACAGACGGTTACATTCAAATTGTATGCATCATTGATTGATCCAGTTAACTGGTATGTAAGTATCAGAGACAGTTACATAAAACTTTTATTCATGTTTTTCGCTAAAGAAAGTTTTGAGTGGCTTGAATGTGTTAAGCTATGCATATATTCGTCAATGTGCGGCGTCCGAGGACAAACAAAACAGACTCCTGTTTGAGACACACACGTCTGCCCCACACAGCTGTATATATAGGCTAATTCGCCGTGCGTCTCGTCCTGGGAAGTTGACTCAACGTTCATTTAAACCAATTCACTGCATGTTTAATGTTGTTATCGAAGGATGTTTTATAAGGTAAAACAGACAAAGTATAAATTACAGAACTGTGCCATGCTAAAACTTTGTTATTCCTGCATCGTACAGGGCGATGTGGAGCACATATCTGGAACTTACCATCTTATTCGATACTTATTGCACATTTTCTCCGATTCTTTGCGTAGTTTTAATAAAAATGTTGTGATTGAAGTAACTTCTTATTGCGAAAAACTTGCTCTGCGGCAGTTATTTCAAAACAAAGGTCGAGTGATTGAGGGAGATTTTTTTTAATTTGGCCGCCATCTTGCTACCCTCGTTGACAAATAAAATTAGCTTTTACATGTTACTAATGCGCGAGGTGAGCAATTTTGATACATAAAATATCTCTGAAAGTTAAATTTACCAAGCAGAATTGAAAATCACTTTATTGGACAAGTTAAAACCAAGAAGTGCCAAAACTTAAAATTACACATTTTTGTTCAGTACCGGTACTGTTCTGTATCGTTATATATGGATAATGTAGTTGACTAATAACGATACAGAACTCTGCATCTAACAAAGTACACCCTTCAAAAAAAGAAACGCAAAATGAAATTGAAAAATGATACTTACAATTTTGTACACATATGTTAACTCAAACAGTTTTGTAGGGTTGCACATTGTTACTGGAATGT
>JAVFBZ010141806.1:2276-18202 GCA_032466195.1 Katharina tunicata
TTGTGAAAGATACATCGTAAAACTACAGTCAAGCTGACAAGTTCTTTGTGAAAGATACATCGTAAAACTACAGTCAAGCTGACAAGTTTTTTATGAGATATACATCGTAAAACTACAGTCAAGCTGACAAGTTCTTTGTGAAAGATACATCATAAAACTACTGTCAAACTGACAAGTTCTTTGTGAAAGATACATCGTAAAACTACAGTCAAGCTGACAAGTTCTTTGTGAAAGATACATCGTAAAACTACAGTCAAGCTGACAAGTTTTTTATGAGATATACATCGTAAAACTACAGTCAAGCTGACAAGTTCTTTATGAGAGATACATCGTAAAACTAGTCAAGCTGACAAGTTCTTTGTGAGAGATACATCTTAAAACTACAGTCAAGCTGACAAGTTCTTTGTAGGAGATACATCGTATAACTACAGTCAAGCTGACAAGTTCTTTGTAGGAGATACATCGTATAACTACAGTCAAGCTGACAAGTTCTTTGTGAGAGATACATGTACAAATGTAGTATTTTTTAAGCCAGTTGAACTATGATAATACAAACAGTTTGGCGATTTTGAAATGAAGCTATAAATGCAAGATGAGCCTGAAAATGTATTGTTGTTAAGAAAGCCATTCCAGACCACACTAGAACACCTTTCAGCAGAAAAATGATGAGGTTATAGCTGTGGTTACACAACCCAAAAAAGGATTGGGTCTGATCCGGATCAGATTTATGTTTGTGTTTAAATCTGATCTGGATCAGAATAGTCTGCCTTTTTTGATGGGTAAAACGTAATCTGCATCAGTTTAGTTCACCTATATGTGGTGTTTTTGGAATGCTGTGACGTTTTCTTTGTGTCTCCGTTCACTTAATCTAACTGGCAGTGTAACAAATTTTCCAGATCAGAGCCTGCTAACTTTAGTTCACCTTTTCGTTGTTCGTGTAACCGCGGCTTATGTCTGGCTTGATAATTGACTGAGGAGTGTCAGGGATGTATTTTCAGAAATCTCTTTAAAATAACCACCCTACATGTACATGTATTTGTATCTAACAGTGTCTACTCAAAACGGCAGTTGTCCAAATTAGCAGATAGTCAGAGGGTATTTATTTTTATTCCGAAAGTAAAGTTTTTGACTAATATATATTGGCGAATAAACCAGTTTGTTGAAGTAACAATTGATAGGTGTACTTGCAGACTAATATTGTTGCTGTGGGCATCAAACTTCTTTTCATCCTGAAGTGAACATGCTGTTTTCATTTGTGTAATCTGTTGTTTTTGTATGAAACCATTAACAGCTTCATAAATAGTTTGATGGAAATATTCTGTATGATTAATTTTTGATTGGATTGTTTTCTATGATTCAAACTGACAATTTTACCTTCAGATATAATTGGTTTATGACACATTGTTATATTTTTTCCTCCTGGATTATGAGAAACCTCTGATAATTTTAATGAATGGATTGTTTATGTACAATGGAAAAAATTATTAGGGCGTTGCTGGTAAATTTTATGATAACATTTTACTAGCCGTTTCAGCTTCCTGTTGCAGCTAGTGCGATGTTGGTTCTTCTTCTTATTATTATTATTATATATGTGTCGGGTCAATAGCTTTTAGCCAATGTTTTCTTACTTTGTAACTAATATTCCGACTTTAAATAAAATTTGAAACTGAAACTGTTAATGGATCCTTTGTTAAAACCCTATGACTTGTCAAAAAGGGAAATTAGTTCTTTCTCAGTTGACTATTTAAGAATATTGAGGTCTTAATGGTTGACACAAGGTCAGTTCCTCTGACCTATTTTCTGTATTAAGAGTGGTATTTCTGACACTCTGGTGCCTTCTGTCTCTGGGAGAGACAGTTGTTACACATGTGTTAGTAAAATAAAGTAAATAACCAAGTACAAAAACAAACTTATTGTCATGTACATTTATCAGTAAAATAAACAAAGTAACACATTGTAGCTGTTAGAAAATAACTGTTTATAGGCTAGAATCTGAATATTAATATAATTAATGTATGATCTCTGATTGGTTCCAGGAATAAAGAAGATGATAGCCGATGGCCACTTTGCTTCAGCATACCCTCTACATGAGGTGAGCCACAACTGACTGTTAGAATTGCCTAAAAATGAGTCACAACTGACTGCCTGGAAATGTGTCACTTCACATCTAACTGTTAGAATTTAATGAAAATGAGTGGATTTGCATGAACCTTACCTGGTGAAGGTCTTAGAAACAAACAAGAAGTAGTCCTTTGTCTGTGGTTCTTACTGCTTATCCCTCAACCATAAACAGGCCATTTCCGTGGCTTCCATTGCTGGGTTGTAATCTCTGGCACTCCCAATAGGTTCAATAGATCTGCCTGATACTATGCTTGAATATGACTACATGTAGTGAAGTAGACGGTTGCTTCCTCAACCATTCTTTCATCATGATATAAGAGAAATAATTTTCGGAAAACTCCAATTAAATAAATACAATAAATCGGCTTAATATCCTGTTCTTTCATAATGTTAAATAACCTGTGTTGTATTTCCTTTTCAGGGTCATTGGAAACCAAACTCTGCTAAAAACAAACGGAAAATTTTGTTTGACAATTGGGCTAATTGGAAGAATTTCCTGAAAATTCAACCCCTAGACTATGTACAGTAAGTAATTTTATTGCTATGCACATATATGGTTGTGGCTCAGTTGGTTTAGTGTTGGAATCCCCTTGACTGTACCCGGTCGAATCGCCTTTTCAACCGCTGATATAGAAGACAAGTAAAAAGTTTTCTGGTGCCAGTAGGGATCGTGAGGAGGTTTTTAGGAGGTTTCTTACTGAAAAGTGCCGAGCAATCATATAAGTGAAATACCCCTAAGTATGACGTTAAACACCAATAAAATCATCAGTAAAATCAACATTCTAAATTGCTTAATTGTCTTCTTGTTTAGATCTTTGGGTTACAGTATATTAAATAATAAAAACTAATCTGGAATGATGCATATGTATTTTTGTTTATAAACCCTAACCAAATTGGTTTGGTTGTTCAAATGTAAATAGCCATCCTTAACACCGTTTGCATCAACATTTATAACTACAAAACGTCAGTCATAATCGGATTCTTACAAAAGTGTCATGTATTTGAGATTCGTGACTTTCATTACTTGCAAACAGACTAATACTAATCCACACATCTTGTTTTAGGCAGTATTTTGGCGTGAAGGTTGGGCTGTACTTTGCCTGGTTAGGATTTTACACAGCAATGCTCGTCCCGGCCTCTATCCTGGGGTTTGCTGTGTTTATATATGGATTGTGTATCATGAATACCAGTACCCCCAAGTAAGTCTATCTATCAAGAAGAAATTATCGTAAATCATTGATAATGGTTCGAAGTATTATACATAAACATAGATATTTACTGAAATAGCATGCTAAATTCTGAGATCCAGATACACTGTGAAGGAAATCCAAATAGAGAATAATTTCCATTGACCAGGTATAGAACTGTCCTTCTTTTTCAGAAACTGTAAAATAGTTTCCCACCTTTCTTGCTTTTTGTTGAGTTAAATTATCTTAATTTGCATATACCTGGCTTTATTGATTGAAACAGAATAGGCTGTTTTTAAAGAGATTTGCTTTCTTATTTATTTAATAAACTTCACTGAAGGACTTGTGATTGACAAGAATGTATGTGACCGCAGCAAAAAATGTTAACTGTAAATTTATAGTCTGTATATGGAAATAATTCACTTGCACTGATATTGACTTTGTTTCTGGTTGTAATAGTAAGGAGTTATGTGACCCCAACAACAACATCACAATGTGTCCCCTGTGTGATCTGAGATGTCCCTACTGGAAGCTGTCAGAGGCCTGTGACCATGTGAAAATCAGCAGAATTGTGGATAACAGAGCAACTGTAGTGTTTGCTATCTTCATGTCCCTCTGGGGTAGGTCACTCTCTAAATTGGCAAGTAATAGACATGGGCACCCTGCTCACCTGTTTAGGGGTTAAATATCTGTTGCTGACAACAGAATAAAGCATCTCAATTTGCAATAATCATATGTGTACTCTCAACGAATGGGTATACTGACAGCAAAATATCCTGAATATACATGCTTATATTGTCAGATGAATTTATCCTAGTAATATTTCTGTACAAACTGACGCAAAGCACAGGGTAAACTATGTCAAATATAATTTCCTTCAATTATCCATGTTAATTATGTATGTATGAAAACAAAGTATATCTGGTACACTATGTCCAATCTGTCTGCAATTATTTTTAGTCTTTTGTATTTAGGTGTTTTGAGCTATCCACTGTTGTTTTCAATTTAAGTATTTAAATGTAGTAGAATTAGCAGCTTTTATTTGGTTTTGGAAATAACATTACTCAAATTGTAAAAAAGCCTAGTCTGTGCCCTGGTGCTCTGAGTCAATGGGGCATCAGGAAGCCGATTTGTTGTGGTGTCCTGTTTTTGTCCTGTAAATGTATGGTGGGGTCTTCTGTGATGCCAGCGTCGTTTAGGGTTGTTTCCTCCACCAACTGGGCTGGCTCGCAGTCATGCGAGTGAAATAACCTTAAGTATGAAGTTAAAGTTAAAAACCCCTATCAAATAAACAAGTAAGAAAACCAAAGTCTTTTTTCCCCAACAGCAGGGAGTTGGTAGGAGCCTCTTGTGTCATTTTGCACCCTGAGCTAAGGGGCACCATGAAGCAATTTGTTGTGGAGTCCTGTCCTTGTCCAGTGGCGTCCTTGCCTGCTGACAGTCCCCTTGAAGGTGGTTTCCTTCAGTCATAGGGCTGGCACAACATTATATTAGTGAAATAAGCTTAAGTACAGCATAAAACCGTAATCATACAAACAAAAATATTTTGTCAACATGATTGTCACAAACCTGAATATTTTTGCAGGTACGTTGTTCTTGGAGTTTTGGAAGAGAAAGGAAGCTGTTATTTGCTTTAAGTGGGATATGTCCAGTTATGTCACCGAAGAGGTAATGGTTTCTTTTGATTTATCTTAAAAATATAGTATGTTCACCATAAATGTCTTTTTTGTTGTTGTTGGTTTGTGACTTTTCTCAAGAAAATAGAATGTTAATTAGGTTAAATGGTGAACAACCTGTTTTTAATATCTATAGAACATGCCTCACCGTACATGTATATCAATATGGTGCTTTTTTAAGTTCTACCAAACATAAATTATATATGGGCAAACAAGTGTATTTCTATTCGACTCCCAGTTTACACAGAGTAAAGAAATCGGTCTCTAGATTAACCAACCTAAATATCATTCTTTATTTTTATTTTTTTTCTTTCATAGGAACCTCCTCGGCCAGAGTATTTAGCAAAATTGGGCACTACAGACGAAACCAAAAAGAGGCGCCATCCCATTAGTGGGGTAGGTCTATCTATACAATTTACTTGTATGAAGGCATGTCAGTTCTGTTCTGCAGCTCAAATAAGAGTGTCAGCAAAATGTTTGAAGCTTGTTCAAATCAGTATTAAGCAGTTGTCCACTTTGTCCACAATTTTGACTACTAAGTACTATGTGTTTTGAAGTTTTAAAATGTGTGTGCATTCTCCAGTAAGAGGCTGGCATATAGGTTTTACTTCTTCGGTCTCCATATGCAGATGTTGCAATCATACTATTAACCAGAAATCTAAAAGAGGGTGTCTCAAATCACTATTTTCACAGAAACGTGATGTCTCATTTTAAATTTCCCCTATTTTTCCCATGTTAAATTTGATTGAAATAGGGTGTCTCAAATGACTTCTTAGTTGTGTCAAAGGTATATAAGGGAAATTTTCTGGTGGCTGCAGATTTCGCAGGGTGGTTTTTACAAGGTTTCTTCTCGGTTTTCATCCATACACCTTCAACGCAGTCGTCATATAGGTGAAATACTCTAGAGTACGACGTTAAACACCAATCAAACAAACAAACAGATGTTGCCACCTACAAAAAATGTATGTAATTATGCATATTTCCACAAGATAATGCAAGGAAGCTGTCTGTAAATTTGTTTTTGTGTGAGCCATATCTCTGTTAATTTCACATATCACTTTGAAATTTATACACACAGTTCTTCTGTGATGTGAAAAGTAGAAAATTTTTATAATTATGCATTTTTAATAGCTGTCTGACAATTTTTTTCCTATATCTCACATGTTATTGTCTGATTTGTATTTTGACGATTCAGTTTAAATTTAAAGGCATATGATGTTGATTGTGAGTAATTTATTACAAAAAAAGCATTGTTATTGGTGTAACTGCTAGAAAAACTAAATTTCAAATCTGACTGCAATCTGCCAATGTGGTCCACTTGTTCACTAAACTCGTCCATGTTAATAAGAAAAAGGTAATTTTTTTTATGTGTACTAGCGTTTCATTATATTCCGGGTTTAAATTAAAATGTCACACCAATAATTGCGCTTTTCTGGAAAGTAAGTCATTTGAAAATATTACGTCTGCAAAAATGTTCTTGAGTTACATATATGTACAGCTTTCAACCAACAAAACTTGGGTTTTACATGTACCTATTTCTGTCACTTGGGATAGGTAACTCTTATAAGATTGAATTACACCCCATTGCAAAATGGCTTAAACTAAATACACCCTAGAGGAACTGACCTGAGAAGATACTCAATAGCCAATACATAAACTGTTAAACCATGTGTGTGTAGCTACTGCCAAGGGATGATTCTTGTACAACCTTGCACATGTTACTGAGACAGACTTCACCCTTTTTTAGTGTGGCATTATGGGGCTGGTACACCAATATAATAAGACTTTAATGGATTTTCAATTTTTTGATTTACTGAGGATACCGGCCTCGTTGGCTCTGCAGGCATTGGCATAATCTAACCTCAAAAATCATTCGTCAATAAATCCAAGAGTTGAATCTGCATCAAAGTCTTGTTATACCATTAGCTTTCACTGTGCTTTCAGTTTTGTTTAGCCGCAGGTTGTGTTTGATATTGTTTTAGGGTTCAAAGTTTCGATATACACAACAATGGGTAAGATTTTACGCAATTGTCCATTCTAAAAGAGAATACTTGGTGTCCAATGAGCATAAATCTATGGTATGGATGTCCATGCCACTGAAGTTTCATTAATGAAAAGAGGAATGTGAGATGTGCTTGGGTCTTGATGCACTACTTCCTTAGCTAAATACTCAAACCAACTGCATCAATTGAGCATGGAGCTACAGTTTCTTGAAATGTTGTTGCTGTTTCTGTTTTTTTACCACCGTTTATTCAGGAAGGATTTCAAAACAAATCTTTCTTATTAACAGCTTCAAACTCTATTTCGTTAGAGATTAGAGCAAGATTGCCTAATGCTTACCACAGTTATATTTGTCCCTGGCCAAAGCAATTTCGACCTGTGCTTTTGTGTCAGAGGAACGAGTCCTGAATATATGGCTGTGTAATTTGGATTTGCGTGTTTGTTGATCTGCACTAAAGATTTGCCTATTTGCTGTGTTTAATTAATTGTGTTCTTTTCCCCTGTGTTCTTACTAATTGTGTTTGATGACCACCTTTTCACACTGGCATGACTAAGAATGTAATAAAAACTTCATGTGTAATAATGATTAGATTAATTTTGGCAATACTGTCTGAATCTTGAATTGTCTAGGGAACTGATTGAATACTTGATTAATCATGGAAATGAATACTATTGAAGCAAAAGTTTGATTTTAAAAATATATGGAATTGAATGAGAATTACTTGATTAGAAATCGTGATGTTAATTAAAATATAAGTATTGTTATTTATAACCTAATAATAACAAGGATTTGTTTCATAAAACTTCACTTACCTAAAACTAAAATTTATCTTAATAAAAACAGTTTTGCTATACAAAAAATTACTACAGTGAAAAACGTTTTGCTGAACATGTAGTTGTTGAAGTTTAGTTATGTAGAAATAGACAACTTTTAGCTGAAGTGTAAAACTGTTATTTAATATGTCAAACAAGTCTTGGATGTTTATTCTTCTGTTTCTAAATCAGTGTTGTCAAATGGACTGAATTGAAGCACACAAAATGAAATTGTATGGTCTTCAGTGTAAAATTAATCAAAATTTAAAAAAAAATGACTGAGTTTATTTATTTTTATCATTTGTGTGATTTAAACCGTTACAGTTAACTTTGGGATGCATTTGTTTAAGAATAAAATAAGATTTGAGTTATATTTTGTTTCATTTCAACAAATAGTATCTGAAGGCAATCAACGTTGGGGCTAATTACATGTACATGTGTCCCTTAAAGGGCGAGTTGCTTGCTGAAATTTAGTCTGGCAACTTTCTAGCCTATTAACCCACTTGCTAATCAATCTATTAAGCCATTCAATTGTATGGTCTTTACTGCTCGAACAGTTGTCTAAACTATTAGGCCAACTGTCTGTCTAGTTTGGACCACTTAACTTAAGTACCAAACTAAGGCTGCAGCCTGCAAAATTGAGATGGGTTAACAAACAAAATTCAGTCCAATGTTGTTTTTTCTTTTCCAAGAAAATGTGTTTGTCTAAATATTATTACTATGTGAACTTTCAATGCAATTTAAAGTAAATGTCTCAAAACTTTACTATAAAACTTACGAAAGCAGATTGAGACTATTGGGTTATTCTGTTTTGAATGATGTCAGATAACTGATATATTGTGATGTTATGCTTGTGAACTGTAATAGTCCTGCATTGTCTTCGTTGATTGATGCTAACTTCCTGGTGACCTTGATGGTAATTTTCCCTCATCAATCTATCCAGCTTTACTTTCAACTTTCACTGTATTCAATTTTAGTGGCTGGTTTTAACCTTATCGTTGATACAAGGTCAGCCCAGAAGATGTAAATAACTTTTGAATTTTTGTATATTTCAGAACATGGAACCTCACGTTCCATTCTGGAGTAAACAGGTGCCTGTATTGCTCATGTCTTGGACAACCATGATCTTCCTGGTCAGTTTTATACACTATCAATTTACTTTTATAATATAAATAATTTTTTTCTGATAATCTGCTACATACTTTATGTATGGTTTATATTCTAGATTGAAAGATTCTGTTGGAAACATTTAAAAGTATCCAGTTGCAAATATGCTGGTCTTTAAATTAGTCTTTACTAGTTTGTAGGCCAATCTCTAATTCAGGATTAGTGATTTGATTATGCAATTACCCTAAATGCTCAAAAATTTCGACCCCATTTACCACTTATGAAACTACATTTTTTGCAAAGGTTAAGAAGTTTAGAAACACACTGTTGAACTTTGTAAGAAGTTCATACTTTAAGCTACAAGAAAATATAAGTTTTAGTTCCAATCTCACATTAATACCTTCAATAAATGACTTGAAACATGTGTCCATGGAGGTTGAATTTGTTGAGCATTTAGGGTAGGCACTAATCGTATGTAAGCAACAGTGCCCCTTAAACTTTAATTTGTTAGAGAATGTAATAACACCAACTTTTAACCAAAAATGTTCTGTGAGTGTAAAATTCCTCCTGTTTGATGTTGAAGGTGTTTGTAGCACTGGCTGGTGTGGTTGGAGTGATAGCTTACCGTGTCTCCATCATGGCTGCCTTACAGCTGCGTAGAGAGGAGATTATCTACAAGAACGCTAGTTTGGTGACAACAGCTACAGCGGCCATCATCAACTTGATCATCATCATTGTGCTGAACTTTGTAAGTCTGAATACTTTCTCTGATGGGGCTGGTTGGATGGGAACTTCATCTACCCTTATTGTTCCTTGAACAGCCGATTTGGACATGGTGTCCTTTTTTGCATCCTTTGAATGTCCTGTGCTGTTTTGTTTGTTACCAGTGTTGTTCACTTTTTGGGCTGACATTCAGTCTTCATTGAAATACCCATAAGTACTGTGTAAAGTCCAGATCAAAGAAAGCTTCATCCACTGGGCTGATCCTTCAACATATTACTGAATTTACCTTGCCGAGTAAACCCAAATCAAACAAACTTTTGCTTCCAAACATTCTTATAACAGAAATTTGTACGTGGTCGGGAGGACATGAACTTGTCATCAGAACTTGTGTTCATCAAAACATATTTTTGTGTTCTATAAATTTAGGCATGTAATTTATGTCATAATAAATCATAACTGAAAAATAAATTCATCTCATGATCTGGAACATAAAATGTTTGTTAGAACTTACTAGAACTTTATTTTTAAACCCTACTTCACTCAAATAACATCTACCCTAAATGCTTGACAAATTCGACCCCCTTTACAACTTATAAAACTACATTTAATGCAAAGGGTAAGAAGTGTAGACATGCAATTTTGATTTTTTTATAAAGTTCAGAGTTATAATTACCAGAAAATATAAGTTTTAGTTCCAAATTCACACTTTTACATTCAATAGATTACTTAAAGTTTGAGCCCTTAGAGGTCGAATTTGTTGAGGATTTAGGGTATGTAATAACTGTTAATGAGGCTATCACTTGGGTCATCATTTATAAAGATAAAATACCCTGAAGTCAATTATGATTGACTTCAAATACTCTTTCCTTTTTGGTGAAATAGGAGTGCAAAAAGGAAATAAAGTAGAGAAAATAATGTAAATGGGTGAATCTTGTTGCTTACAAGTTTCAATTTATTGTTGATAATGATGATTTTATTTGTTTGCAGATCTACTCTCGGATGGCCTTTTGGTTAACAGATATGGAATGTTTGAGAACACAGAGTGAATATGATAACAGTATCACATTAAAACTGTTTACCCTCCAGTTTGTCAACTACTACTCCTGTATCATCTACATAGCTTTCTTCAAAGGAAGGTTTGTCTAGACCCTATGCTTATTCACAAACTGTGGGTGGTTAGGTGGGAGCTTCCCTGTCCTATGGTGCTCTCTGGGCTAAGGGGCATCAGGAGGTAGATTTGTTGTTGCATCCTGTTTTTAGTCCTGTTCTTGTCCTGTGGCGCCTTTCCCTGTTGTCAGTGTTATTTGAGGGTGGTTTCACCTATTGGGCTGGCACATCATCATATGAGTGAAATAACTTTAAGTACTATGTAAAAGCCAAATCAAACAATATGGATATCTTTTAAAATTGGTTTCTTGAAGGTCATCCGTATTATAATATGCTGATCAATGCATTTATCCCTTGATTAAATTGCCTTGACTAGAAACGTTCTAAGGTTTTATCCATCGAAGTGTTAGCATAGTGGGTTCGAACTACAACTTGTCATTATACTTTGACTTTTTGCAGTTTCTGTGTGCTTGGGTTCAGTAGGGATGTTTTATCAGCCAGCACTTCAGCTGGATGTGACTATTCCTATCCTAATTTCACTGTTGTTTTAGGGATAGAACTTTAAATCTTGCGTTTAATAAAAACAACCATTTGTTCTTTGGAAATTAATATAGGAGTACTGAAATACAAGAAAAGTACATAGTTTTCACTGAAATTAATATAGGAGTACTGAAATACAAGAAAAGTACATAGTTTTCACTGAAATTAATATAGGAGTACTGAAATACAAGAAAAGTACATAGTTTTCGCTGAAATTAATATAGGAGTACTGAAATACAAGAAAAGTACATAGTTTCCACTGAAATTTTTCACTATATGAAGATAAAGTATAAATATTTGACTGTTGTAAGTGTTTTTATATTGTGTAATATTGCCATGACCATGTTGTCTGTTGATAGGTTTGTTGGGAGACCAGGAGCTTATAACAAGTTATTTGGAGCCCGTCAGGAAGAGGTCAGTCTCATTTTTGAATTTTATTGGAAGGGGATTATTTGCTTTTATTAGTGTTAAATAATGTCATGCTCAAGGATATTTCACTTATTTGACAGCTGTGTAGCCCAACAGTAGACATGTCACAGCGACAAGCGAATACAACCAAATAATGTGAGGTCTCTTCAGGTATAAAGCTTTGTTGGAAAGATAATGCTCCCCCAGTGCAAAGTATGGGTGCATGAATGTAAACCGGAAACACACTTCCCTTAGATAAACTGGCTAGTAATATGTCCTGTTATACAACTTTTTGGCAATTTACTAGTAAACTACAATGTTATTGCTGTATTTTCCTGTTAAGGGAAGTTAACAGTGCTTTTGATTGGTCCATATTTGTCTCACAAAATGTCAACCAATCAAAAGACTGCTAATTTAGGAAATCCTGTAAATTCGTTACTATAAATCGCATTATGTGAATGCACCTTTTATAACGCTTATGTGCTTGCTTCTAAGTGAATCTAATCACCAGTATGACTGCCATTGTGGCTGTTATGTTAAATTTTGTCAAGTCTATTCGCACATAATTTTGTAAACACCAAGTTTTAACTGACTTTGAAATGTAGTTTCGTTCAGTTCATGTGATCGATGAGATTGGCTTCACCTTGCCGGTAATTGAAAGAACGAATATGCGAGGATGATTTTTGTGCTAACATGGTTTCCTGTGGTCTGTTTCAGTGTGAACCAGGTGGTTGTCTTATTGAACTGTGTATACAGTTAGCTATTATCATGATTGGTAAACAACTCATACAGAACAACCTTGTGGAGATTGTCATTCCGTAAGTTCCTTTATTTTACATTTCCAGTTCAATGTGAAATCTCAGATCGGGGAGGGTTATTTTTTTATTTGATTGGTGTTTAACATCACACTAGTGGGTATTTCATTTATGTGAGTACTCTTGGTTGCCTGTGTACGGTGGTATTCCAGGAAGAAACCTCGTAAAAACCACAGTGTGATCTCGTCTGCCACCGGAAAGCGTCCCTTTTATACCTAAGGTTGTGATTCAATCATATTCTGGGGACTAATGCTCAACCAACTAAGTCACGGAGCGGCACTCATAGTGTCGACATAGTCAGTAGTGTAAATTTAGGCTAGCATGCTGACAGAAATGTGTGTTGTAAATTGTGCTCTTCTCTCAATATTTTCTACAAAGTAAACAAGCTGGTCGGTTTTTTTGGACTACTGAATTTGTCATTTGGTGGCTTGTCAGTGCATGAGATATTTACCCTCCTTGTAACTTCCAGGAAAGTGTTGAAGAGGATAAGGAAGTTCTGTGCTAAGCAGACTAAGGAGGAGAGGATGGCCCGGACAGCCTGGGAGAGAGATTTACAGTTGAACTCCGCAGAAAGCATGTCTCTGTTCTATGAGTACCTCGAGATGGGTAAGTACGTCAGGAATAAGAGCTCAGAATAACTTATACTTTTCTTATAAATAAGCCGAGGTATTTTAGGATTAATACATTTAGAGATTTCCTGATTGTACAACAGGTGATGGGAGAGATTCCTTTGCTCTGGTGCTCTCTGAGCTAATCAGGTTCAAGAAGCTGATTTGTTGTGGTGTCCAGCATTTTACCAGTGCTGTGAATGGTGGTTTCCTTCACCGACTGGGCTAACATGCCGTCATATAATTAAAATAACCTTAAGTATGGCATCAAACCCCAATGCAGACATTAATTATAGTTAGTGAAATTGTACGTCTTAGGGAGATGTTACAGATAACACTATATGATGTTGTACAAGGAGAATTGTTGGCATGTTGCCGTGACCAGATTAGTTTGACATCTCAGTCCTATCTTCCACATGTGATGTTGACTTAACTTTTGTCTGTACTTGTGTGTGGGAGAGATGCCAGTGACTCGCGTGTACCTGGTTTACTCTTTTCTCTTAATTTCCTCCACCAATAAACCAACAGCTGTTTTGGAATTTGCACTAATATTATTTTGGCTTTAAATTCAAAGTCAATATACATTATATGTGTGTTACCAGCGCCGTTTAAGGTGGTTTGCTCCTTGGACTGGCACACCCTCGTAAGAGTGAAATAACCTTATGTACCTTTTATGGCGTAAAACCCCAATCAAACAAATCAATATTTATGTGTATTATTTTCCCTTTCAGTGTTACAGTTTGGATTCCTGACATTGTTTGTAGCTGCCTTCCCCCTTGCTCCTCTCTTTGCCCTCATTAACAACATCATTGAAATTCGATTGGATGCTAACAAAATTGTCAGGGATGTACAGAGACCTTCTGCTGAACGAGTCAGAGACATTGGTAAGTAACAACATAGACATTCATTACGGTCCAAAGAGAAAAGAAACTAATAGCGATGCATTTCCTCGAAAGGTCTAGAAAATAAATCTTTATTGTAATAATGCAAACTCTTCAAAACTTTTTCTTAACGATGTAATAATGTTGGTTGAATTCAGTCTGATTTTTTTCAAATTTCATGAATGTCCCCACCGTTATATTTCATATTTTATCTAATGTAGGTTTCGGAATGTGTTCAGCTTTCTTACCACTATCAAGATCCGTAGCATTAATCTCTCTCAAGTGACCCCAACAGAATATATTCAATTGTAATGTTATTGTTACATGTTGCCCCACTCTTGATTTTAAATCATTTTTTCTCAGGAATATGGTACAGTGTTCTCTATGGTGTGTCAAGAATTGCTATCATATCAAATGTAAGTACAAGATCTTTTACATAAATTTACATACAGCGGGACATTTGACAGGAGCCTCATGCGCCCTGGTTTCTTTCTGAACTAAGGGGCATCAGGAAGCCAATTCTTGTGCCTCTTAGCTTAGAGTGCAAAATGTATCTCTTGTTAAATGAAATTTGGGGGTGACTTGCAGTGTCAATTCCATACTGTCATTCTACACTGTGATGTTAACCAGTATATTGTCAGTGTATGTTGCCCATGTCATGTGAGTTACATCCTACATGAAGTAAATCATCTTGCTCTGCCTAAGGCCAATATGTTTCAAGCATAACCATACTGGCTTGCCTGAAGGAACTTTAATTGTCCAACACGGCAGATCACTTTGCATTTTAAATGTGTAAGTGTGGCTATTTACTGTTTGAGTACATCACAGTCATAACAGTGAAATACCCTGTAATATAATGCCAATAAACCTGATCCAATCACATCCTGTGGTTGTCCTGTTGTGAAACAGTGATTGGTTGTTGCCAGTAGTGTCAGGAAGGGTTTTCATAACCTATTGTGCTGTCAGAACATCATTAAGTCCTTAGTATTTTTATTTCACCATATTCGTTTTTGGTTGAGGTAGAGTGTATATAATTTATTAAACATGCCATGTTATTTGCAGGCTTTTATTTTGGCCCTGACGGCGGATTTCTTACCAAGGCTGGTGTACAGAGAGGCATACAGCCCTGATGGAACAAGCAGTGGTTTCTGGGAAAGAACACTTTCCACTTTTAACACCTCTGACTTTTCTGAAGGAGCTCGTCCGTCAGGAAACGCTAGTGTGGAGATCTGTAGGTCAGTCATCCTCCAGTCTTAATCAGTCTGAATAAACAGGTGACAGCTCGCCTTTATACATTGTGCCAATTTATTTTCTGAAAATATATTGTTACAATGTATAAAGTCGTGTTGGTTGTCGTCTGTTTATGATTCATAAAACTTCATAAAGTTTCATAAAACATAATCAATTTTAAATCAATCTGGGATTAGATCCACACGAAAGATGATTTATTTGTGATAAGAAAATTTTAGAAACATTGTTTAAACTACTTTTTATTCTTAGTAAGATGGTTAAGTTGACAGCTGAGAATATGAACTTTTTATGCAGTCCAGTGAAACCGCTATAATTCTGATAAAGTTTTTCAGTAAATGTGGTAGATAATGGGGTTTGCGACCTTACAGTAAGTGCTGTTTTACATTTGTAAATACTACAATTTATATTTCTGGTTGTAGGTACCGTGACTTCCGTAACCCCCCCAGCCATGAGAGGCCCTATGAATACTCAGAGATGTACTGGCATGTTATGGCGGCACGCTTTGCATTTGTTGTTGTGTTTGAGGTAAGTATTTAAAAGGGTTCTGAACATGTAATCAACATTTCTCACCCATGTTGATTGGGATTATAAGCTGAGAAAGAATTCTGAGCAATTTAACCTTCAATGTGGATGTATTTTAATTTAACCTTCAATGTTGATGTATTTTAATTTAACCTTCAATGTTGAT
>JAVFBZ010141817.1:0-17003 GCA_032466195.1 Katharina tunicata
AATACCATAGCAAGACATAGAAACTATTAAGCTTTATCCTCAAATACCATAGCAAGACATAGAAACAGTTAAGCTAGATCCTCAAATACCATAGCAAGACACAGAAACAGTTAAGTCATATCCCCAAATATCATAGCAAGACATAGAAACAGTTAAGCTATATCCTCAAATACCATAGCAAGACATAGAAACAATTAAGCTATATCCTCAAATACCATAGCAAGACATAGAAACAGTTAAGCTTTATCCTCAAATACCATAGCAAGACATAGAAACAGTTAAGCTATATCCTCAAATATCATAGCAAGACATAGAAACAATTAAGCTATATCCTCAAATACCATAGCAAGACATAGAAACAGTTAAGCTACATCCCCAAATATCATAGCTAGACATAGTAACAATTCAGCTTTATCCTCAAATACCATAGCAAGACATAGTAACAATTCAGCTTTATCCTCAAATATCATAGCTAGACATAGAAACAGTTACGTTTATTCATCAGCCCACGATATGTATAGTCGTAATTAATGAGCATTTTTAATTTACTGATAATGTAGCACTGTTCTGCATTATTATGGGTTTAGTGTACTTGGGTGCATTCACCAATTCAACAAATGTGGCGATAACGATCTACTTAATTGTTTGTTGTTTTGTGTGATGTTTGTTTTTGTGTGTTCTGGTGTCTAAATATGTGCTGTTTGTTAACGAGGACGTCTCGGTGTTAAGGTGGGGACCAATTGAGTCAAAGTCAAAACAACATTCTTGTCTTTAAAAACACGTAAGCAACAATAAATCCCAAGAAGATGAAAGTTTAGAGTAATGTTGAAATTGGTGAAACATTGACAATGTATATTTTTGTATAAATGAAGAAAAACATTTTTTGCTTGCCTCCACCGGGATTCGAACTCGGGTCTCTGGTTAGCAGGGCCAATATATATGTGGGCAATGGACATAAACTGGATCAAAACATGTTTTGTAGGTTAGATAGGAACTCAAGACGTTCCAAAAGACGAGGTAATTAAACCAATCTATCAATAGATTTCTGACAACACAGTATAGTTTTCACAGCCATTAGGGCATATCAAATAAGTTGATTGTGTAGACGCGCCATTATATGGAATGAAAATGCCACCCAACAAGTATATGTTCATTTATTAATTTTTATTTATTCGATTAGGTTACTCAATGGTATTTCACTTATGACGACATTGCGCTGCAGGTGTTAGATGGAAACCGGAAGTAAACCTAGTAAGTACCAATGCGAGATCTACAGTCACTGGAAATCTTTGCTATACCTTAGGTGAAGAAAGGGATTCGAACCTTTACAAGGTACAATGCAACAGATAGACGTCTACCGATATTAACCATAGCTCATCGATTAACTCTTCAATACAAGATGTGATTTTTCCTCTTCTAATCATACTATATACAAATCATTTTCCCAAAATGTCGTACAGTTGCCTTATTTATCCCACTATCCCTTCAAATGCTTTGAAATTTTCAAGAAATACTGGACACCAAAGTCAAACAATTCCATGCATAAGGCAATATTCCGGCAGTCCACAACTTTCAATATACCAAGGCATAATTGGCATAAAATCCAATAAATTTCATAAGACATCGTTCTCTCAATCTTGTTTAAGCGGCATTTAGAAGCTGGGTACATAACAAAAACATGACGACTGAGATGGATTTTCAACTTCTGGGTATGTTCATAAGCGACGTTTCGGCCTAGATGGTTGAAACGTTCTGAGCATCTAGGCCGAAACGTCGCTTACCAATATACCCAGAAGTTATGATACAAGTAGACATCAAATCCCCAACAAAAATCATAGGGATTTGCCTTGTAACTCCAAATACTTCCCATATCACAAAGCAAATGTGACATCAAATCTAGTCAGTTCCAGAAGCCAATGTACTGTCACCTCAATACTTTCTATATTCCAGGGGAAAAGCGAGATATAATCCAAATAACCAAGTTTCACTCGTAACCTCTGGCCCATTTTATAAAAATACACATCCACCACCACATAACGGATTATTTAACACGACCTTTAACACGACGTCTCCGAACGGCCATGATAATAAGGCAACCTTCCGTCAGTCCACATACTTTCGATATGCCAGGTCATAATTGGCATAAAATCCCATCAATTCCATAAGACATCGTTCTCTTACTCCAAATACGTCTAATATTCCACAGCGTGACAGACATCAAATCCCGAAAATTTCACAAGAAATAAATGCCTTGTAACGCCAAATACTTCTCATATCCCAAAGCACATGTGATATCAAATTTAGTCAGTTCCACAAGCCAATGTTCTATCGCTTCAATACTTTCTATATTCCAGGGGAAAAGCGTCATATAATCCAAATAACCATGTTTCATTCGTAACCTCTGGCCCATTTTAGAACAGGTGGAGATCCATCACCACATAATGGATTATTTAACACGACCTATATAATCTTCGAACGGCCATGAGCCATATTTCTTTAAGTCAAGTCAAATGTATAATAACGAGTTCATTCTACAGCAGATCATCGCCAGTGTTTGCATAAAATAGACACAATTATTGGAATGGTGATAACGATAAAGACAGCAACAATAATAACAGTAACATTATTTGAGTTCACGTGATAGGATTCGGTTTGCTGATCCGGATTAGAGTTAGTTCTGTAGACGCCCTTCCTAACTGTGTCACCCGCCAGAAATGCAGAGTGAGGTGAAATGGTGTCCGAATGTTTCTGGCTTTTACATCCGGGTAACCTCTCCACAGGCATAACAACAGATTTACGCCGAGACTCGTGACTACGACATTGGTGTTTATTTAACATCTTACTCTTTAAAGTTCCTAAAACATATCTCAATGTCTCAATGTCTCAATGTAACATATCTAGGCTCGTGAAACATGTGTTTATGTGACTGGCAAATATGTCTTCATGTATCATCTGTCTTTCCACAAAATATAACACGTGATTTTGTTTCGTCTTTGTGACGAGAATCACGTAACGTGTTTATATTACATACTTTTGTCGACATTCGTGAAATATGGCTTGATTAATGTAACATATCTCGGTTGGAGATTGTGAATGAGTCGTTGACATAGATTTTGCTGTACACTATTTCGACACAGTACTGTTAGTTTATCAGCATTGATCCAAATCGAGATTTATTTCCTGAAGGACTGTTGTTGTTGGTCAGTTGATCTCAGTTACTGATTGTTCAACTACCAATATAGGCTAGTGTCTGTCTATAACAAGCACAATAGTTAAAGCATGTAAGCGAGATTCTGGCACATTTGATCAAATCATTCACAGCCTGCCTAGGCCTACATACATTGTAGATATTAATTCACAAATTACCGTTTGGTGCGATTTAGATCCCGCCACAGTAGCTCTAGTCTTGGTTTGTAGATAACTTAAACTTAAATCCCATGGAAAACTAATTTTAAGCATTCAATTGTTTATGAAACCGAACAATCCGAGGATAAAGTACTCTCCGAACAAAACCCATTCAAGAGATACACATTGGTAGAGCATCTGTGATATTATAATTGTATCAGCACCAAAGAGATTCTTACATGTTTGTCTCGTCAGCACGGTTTACATTCACAGTTATCAATATCCGTAAGTTAGGTTTTGTGGCTAGTCGCCATCACAAGTATTCCTGCAGACAATGCTTTTCATTAATTTTAAAACTTAAAAACGTTGTTTAACAACCGTATCAGTACAATTCACTCGAGATAACGTTCCATTGTTGTTTGTTACAGATATAGCCCTTGGGACCAACGTGAAGACTGACTTGGGAGACCTGAGCTTCATAAATCACCATGTCAACATAGAAACACAACAATAGTAGCTTTAGTCGATATACCATATGAACAACTGGTCGTCGTTTAAGCTGCTATCACACTCAGCCAAGTGTTATATATGATAGCACACGGTCCAACAACACCTATCGAACTAGATTTTCCAATATATTATTTAAATGGTGTCTGTGTCGTTTGCAATATTTGTCACAAAGCAGACTGTCTGAATTATTGATGATTTCGTAATAGCTACAGTCGTTCATTATCACGGATAACTTTGGACAAATATCCACAAATAGAATAATTGATTTTTTCAGATATCAAGTGAAACACTTATTTCTAATTAGATAGTGCCTGAAATAAATTTAATTTATCTAAACGTTTTGTTTTGCTTTTTTTAAAGGTAGATTTGTATAGTTGTTGTCACAGTAAAAAATGCGATTTTTTTTTTTAACATGAATTACTAGAGGAGTCTTGATAAAATGCTAATAGTAAGTTTCTTCGACAAGCGATCGTCATATTACCCTAAAATGTTTAAACATTTTTTTTTTTTTTCAGTTTTCCAGAAGTTATTTTTAAATTGCAAAAAAGTAGATGTTATAGTTAATTTAATGGATTTATAATTGGCGCGCAGAAGGCTTTTAGGCTGGAGGCTTGAGGCGGAAATTACTGTCAACCTAAAAACGCAATAGAACTTGTCATGTATGATTTCGTGCGGTATATGCAATGTCGACAAGACCACCCAGCTCATCCTCAGAAAAAGGTCAAGGGATAAGCTATCCAAAAGGCTTTTTTGACATCCTAGCAACTTCCTCGTTAAACAAAACACGCATGTTTCATTTTAGCGGGCTACTCGTCTGACGGAACGCTTCACTTCATTTAATCAATATAAAAGCCTTGTTCTCCAAACAACATTCCCGACGTTAACAGCAGGCGGCAATTTGTGTGTGTGTTATTTTTATTTTTTTCTTCTTTTTTGAGATTCCTTTTTTGTTTCGCCTGCTTAAAGTTTAGGATTCCTACTCAAAAACTTCTATGATAAATAAACGATCTTAAAACGCGGGGAAATGTCCTAAAGACATTAATAGTAATATAAATATGAGACGTTTTTATAGGAGCGGAAAAAATATATTTCAACAAATTGTTTTTGTCATATGTTAATGTGGGCGGTGTTTATCCAGAGAAATGATGAAGATCAGCAGAGAGATGATGGCGTTATCCTTAACACAGACACACATGACGCTAACAATAAGACGAAAAACTTTTAAATTGTTCTTTCTTTCAACAAAATACAATTTTTCGAAGTCACAGACAAGTAAACAACCAAATAACCTGTTACAAGCTGATGTTTAACACTTACTCGTGTTTATTTGACACTTATTCGTATTGCAATACAAATTTGAACAATCACTGCCTCGCGATTTTGATCCCAAAAAGTACAAAAATGGTGTAATCTTGTTCGCACCAGATTTATATCCAACTGGACTCCACCAGTTTCGACATTGCTCGCATCGGATTGATATCCAGCTAATGTACCAGTTATAACAATGAATTGATATCCATCCAATTTATATCTACCAGTATTAACATTGTTCGTATCGGATTGATATCCAGCTAATGTACCAGTTATAACAATGTATTGATATCCATTCAATTTATATCTACCAGCTTTAACATTGTTCGTATCGGATTGATATCAATTGTAAAACTAAGCTTACAATTACATGTTTTCAGATATCAAAAACACCCTCAACTGGATTCTACCAGTTTCAAAAGTGTTCGCACTGGATTAAGATCCAGCTAGACTCGACCAGTAATAAAATTGCTCGCATGAAATTGATATTTAACCAATTAATATCTACCAGTTTCAAAATTGTTCGCACTGAATTGATATCCAACTGGACTCAACCAGTTTTGACATTGCTCGAATAAAATTGATATTCAACCAATTAACATCTACCAGTTTTAACGGATTGATATCCAACTGGACTCAGTTATTTTTCAAATTGATGCTCAACTGCACTCGAACGATTTAATCCCACAGGATTGACATTTCTTGTGCTAATCAATCTGTTGAGCATTCCCGTATGGCTTACAGTCTACGTTTCTTCACCAGCAGCTCCGCTAACAGAATGAAATTTTCTGGAGCAGGACTTAATGTTTTGAATTCCCTCGTCACCATCACAGCTATGGTATAGGATTATTGACAGAAGCCTGAGCTGTAGACGTGAATAGAAACTGGTCGTAAGTCTACTCATCGCTAAATTCACACTGTATTATCAAGCCTTGATATAAACACACTAAATAAAGTCGTTCTCAAACCACCAAAACTGCCATCAAAATCGATCTCTAAATTCATAGTATTGTTTTAAAACTAAACACATGGCTTATAAAGTTCTGAAATTTTAGCTTTGACATTAATTCAAAACAAGAACAAGGAAATAGATCGATTATTCCTAGTATGCTTATTCACATGCTCAATTCGCCTTTAATAAGTCATTTTCTCTAGAGCGCCATGGACAATATAGAATAAGAGAAAACCGGAACAAGAAACGAGTAATGGTCTGGATAAATATATTTCGACTTCCATCAGCTAAACGCATATTGATATATGTGATTATGTAACCAGTGATTATGCTATCAACTAACACCCGTCTCACATTTGGTTAACCTGCTAATATCTCCACAACACATTGAATCCATTGCCGATCTGAGGACGTGTTTTAATTGATCCCAGGCGGTTCATTTCTCATTTGGATTTCTATATTTTGATAATGGCGATCCAATAAGTCCCTTCGCCCTTCAACAACTCCATCGATAAGAGAGCTTATCGTCACACATCTACACCAAAAATTCCCAGGCTGAGAGCTCTCTTCGATCGCTGATGTACAATGCCTAAACTCTACACCAAACCAGTTTGTTATACTTCAAGGAACTATAGACCATTAATGACAAGTATTAATATATATTTTACCGTTACATATACCATCGAAAGAATCATTTGAAAGGTTCTCCCGTGGTAGAACACTGAAATAAACCGTTTTGGTGTTTTTAGAAAGCTGACATAAACACCATATTGCTTTAGTTTCATTCCAGAAAATTCCCTTGTATCTGGCTATATCCATCGAAAAACATCGATATTCAAACCCCCAGTATTGAAGACAATTCACGTAAGACGCCCACTTCAGTGATGCTGCAAATAACATCACAGTTCTCCAAGAAGGAATGTTGTTCATCCCAAACAGCTACTTTTTTATAGTTCGATATCCTGTTATCGATTTTAAACTTTATATTTTTTACGTTATATTAATCGAGCGAATGTCTGTTATCTCGTCAAAAATGCGGTAGTGAAACGAACTAACCAATAATGAACACGATGAACACCTTCTTCGATAAACACAAATAATCTTTACCAAAAACAGATATTTTAAAAAGTTGTTTATTTATTTATTTATTTATTTATTTATTTATTTATTTATTTATTTATTCGGATTCATGTGGCATACAAAGTACACAACAATGGGGTGTCCCGAACAGGTGACGAACACCTATACGAGTCGGGAACCCTTAGCGCGAGACATTCCGTCGACAATGTCTAAGTAATAGAAATCGTTGTCTTCTTTTACTCAATTGTCTGAATAATTAACCAATGGCAGGGTCTTTTGTATGGAAACTAATACATTTGACACCGGTACTGTATTTATAGCTAATGCTTCTTATGACATGGACAAAACTGAGGGTTCAATAATCCTGAAGTGGTGTTTAAATAGCCTGAAAACATTATTATCAGAAATTTATAACACCGTGGTTTCCGCGCAGTAACACTTATTTTTATCGACCATCAATAAATCTGTTAAGCACGAATAAAAACGCCCACCTGCATTGCTTGCATGTATTTTAAGAAAATAAAATCGGACTCAAAGCAGATATATACTTAATCATTTCCGAGAAAATCATTTGAGATATAATAAATATTTCCAAAGGAGCAGGATGTAGTGTAATTCAAATCTTTAAATCTCTCAAAAATGGTGTAGTTTTTATAGTGTTTTAGAGACCAGTTTCGAGGTACAAACGTGATCCCAGCCATTGCTGATAATGGCTTTATAAGTTAATCCTATTAACAATACCATAGCTCGTCCACAATAGGTTACAACGCAAGTTACGCTGAAAATAAAACAAAGCTTTAATCTCTGATCTCCTAGCGCAAGATAAATGTTTCAATGTATGTTTCAATTGCAGTTTTCTGTTGATAATTAACTGTCATTTTACAATAGCTGATCATCACAACCAGAAAAAGTGTCAAAGTGTCAGAAGGCTTATATCACCCATAACTGATATCCAGTGGGATTTATATTTCATATTACAGACAGAGTGGACACATATAGCTTTTACCAGACGGAACAGGACGTATTTCGTTTTCTAATGCTGTTGAAGCAAAATTGAGAAATGAAAGAACCTCAAAACAAGATAGATTGTTGTCGTATGGGACGTCAACGCAAATATCATTTCCATAGTTATGTGTATTAAATCAGTATCTTCGTTTTTGATAACTTTTTCTTCTGACAGAAGATTTTTCAAGTTGAGACCATTGGGAGAATTGAGCCCTCGAGCCAACACACGAATTACCAATGAGATTTATTTTGTAGCATGCCCCAGTATGATGAAGAACATAATCCTGTAATGGAAACTGTCAAATGCAACTGTTATTTTTATTTTTTATTTTTTTTTAATTTAGTACCAATTTTGTTCCATGTCCGATATAACCCAAGTGAAACTGAAGTACGTTGATCATTTACATTGTCAAACACATTTCAACTTCTAGCGACACGGCCTAGGGTTTCTCAGACTCACGTTATGTGTTCTGTTAAAGTTGAGGCCAGGGGCCCGTTTCACAAAGCGATCTTAGGATACGTTCAACGTAAATACCATATCGACCAGTACTGGAGGTATTGTGTTGTCATGGTAGTTACGTTCAACTTAAGCTAAGATCGCTTTGTGAAACGGATCCCAGGCCCTTAATAAACATTTCAGCCTTCTTTCCAGAGTGAATGGACTAGGGATTGTTTTAAGACACAGTCCCACTTGAACGAAATAAATTTAAAAACAATATACTGTATTATTACTACAAACATGTATTTTTCATCTTACAAACAGCCTTGATACATAGTTCTTGCTTGATATCTGCACAGATATTTTATTTCATACAACAGTTAATTTTCTATTTAGATATAAGCACAAAAATATAATTGCAACGAGAAGCGTACATGTTATCGGATAGATAATGGCTTATGTTTGGAGATTTAGGTAATACATCTCGATTATTGTCAATTAAGCTCATTTTTGTGAAATAATTGTCTTTTTCGGATTTTTAGAAACTGTTACAGGAGTTATATTGTATATGGGACAGAGTATAATTACCATAATTACTGTCAACAATAATTCAACGTTGCCTGCGGCTCAAGGTGTACAAGCTTCAAGAGGGTCATTAAAAGCCTGTACAGTCTGCGAGAAACGCCAATAACTAATAGAGCACTCACGTAACTCCCTTTTGTAAATGTTCCATTTCGATTACAAATCATCACTTCAAAATGTGTTAATCAACAGTGTATGGTGTCCACACATTTTTCCTCGAAAGGGTATCCTTAGCACTGTTATTGAAGAGAAGAGCCTTATCGACACGAGATTATACTTGATAATAAATATACTGCTCGTATGATCCGAATCAAATGGAACCAAAGTATACTTTAATCACTTGTGGGCTGGTTTTAAAGCACAACCCGAGTTAATTTCCTGTAAACGGACAACAATATCGCACCGACCAAACACAGAAAGAGTATCAAGGTGATGGCAACTGTCTTGTAAGAATTGATGTCACTGACTATAACGGGGTCATCTTCCAATCGGTTAGATGAGGATTTCCGTCTGTATCCCGTGAACCTATTAGCAGGCAATGAGGTTCGTCTGATTCCGGCAGAAAGGAGGGTGTCCGGGCCGGAATCTGAAAGTCTCCTAGTCTGCCTGTCACCATATTTATCCCGAGGGACAGCTAATGACTGGCGCCGACAATCGTGACTCTTTCTGATACAATTCCTCATTATAAAACATTCATCACTATCTAGCTTTCTAGTCTTTGTAGCCCGCTGGATTCGTTGTAGTTGTATATGTCATCGTTTGCTTGTGTAACATGTTGCAGAAAGTGGCAGGTTAAAATATCGAATGTGTTTCAATCAAAACGAGCTGGTACATCTGTATCCTTTCCTTGTTCCAAGCAGTCCCTTCACTTCGTGTATTCCGTTATCTTACAGCGTTTCTACTTTCTGTGTAAATTCGCCAGAATTGAAAAACGCAAATAGCTAACATACAGCTGTGGAACGATCACACTATCCCGCGAATAGCAAAACACCAAACTGTATTCCTTTTCTACTTTTAGGCCATTTGTATTGATCCCCGAGAACCGATTTCAGCATTTCGGTGTGGGTTATCCAATAAATACGGTCTCCAGTGAACAGCTCAGTAGATAATAAAGCCTAGCGCCACAAATCCGCACCAATAATCTACAGGCTGCCCACTTTCCTCTATCGCGGATGACAGCAGTCAACATCTCAAGACATGGAATCTATGTGCTGCAGTAGCAACAAAGACCTAATCTTGTTTATGACTGGCTGGGGTGAGTTTCATCATCAGTCAACACTGAGATAGACATTCTCAAACTAAACGAGCGTCCATGTGCCTCTGGCTTCTGTTATTCAGTCGCGTAGTAAATCTGGCATTGTCAGTTTATTTTGCTTTCCAATCCAATCCAGCTTGCCACGAAACAGCTGAACTATGCCAATTACTTGTAAGCACGATCCAGAGGTCCAATACTAATGTGGTCACACTGTGAGGTATACTGTGTAAATTGTGTTTAAGTCTAGATTTTCTTTCCTGAAAATAATAAACTAGCATGGCTCCTCGAAATAATTATATAGTGGAGTAACTTTCAGCCTTAATGGAGAAAATTGATAATAAGCGTCTGAAACGTTAGGATTTCACCTCTTTGTGTCACACCAGCTGTTGACAAGAAAACTATATGATGAAGATTCTTCGTAAAGAATATAATGATGTCAAAAAACTTTCCACCTAACATTACCGCCCCACAAAGAACATACTTCCATCAGACATTCATTTTTGTTGTCCTGTGATTGGCTGCAAACTGCATCCATTTTGTTTTTGAGACCAGGCTTTCTATTGATCTAACAAAAGAAATTTTTACATTTCAGCTTAAATCGGACTTCAGGTTTTCTACTTCCTGGTTATGACAATTGCGGTTTTGTCCTTGCTTCCGTGAAAAATTCGTTAGTGACCCGAGCTTATCGTCAACACTAATGATAAGTGTTGTCCTAGGCATTCAGGGTGTTTATTTCCAAGAGCCTGTATCAGGGGGAACGTTTCGTTGACTATCGCTCAACACGATACATCAGTTAAACCTTGGAATAGATTTAGATGTTAGTATGTTACAGGTACATGTAACGGCTCGGCTTTGTCTGATTAAGTACACCTATAAGACCAGTTTTAACCTTAACTGCTAATAAGCACCGTTATTTACAACAATATTCTACACCCTTAACGTCTTTGCATTGAGTCTTTATTTCCTTACTGATCGATTAAGCCATCTCCTTCTTTCTGTAAACATTTCGTGAACAAAAGTATCATACGAGGTGCAAGTATGAACAAAATGAGCCACAGGGTTGTTAATAGCTTTTAGCTGTTAATGTACTCGACCAAACCAGCATAAGAAAGAGATTTGTTTTAGGTTTATTAGGCGGCAAATCGTGTCTGAAAAGCGTTTAAGCCTAGAATGTACATTGATGGAAATAACAAAATGTCAAATAGTTACATAGAATAACAGAAACTCCGAACAAGGAAGTCATGTTGGTATAGACAATATATTTAGGCTTTAGTATTCCATCATCAGTTAAGCATATACTGATGCATAGTAAAGCCGAAATATATTATCTATACCAACATGACTTCCTTGTTCGGAGTTTCTGTTATTCTATGTTACTCAAAACAGATCTGTGGAACTACTGGCTTCAAGTAGTTAGCTCAGTCTATACATGTATGTTAGCTCCGCCGAGGTGGGATTAGTGTTCCCTAAGGACATCGTCTATTTTACATCATTGAGCATGACAGACGAGTTTCCCAAACTACAGGGACGATAACAAGCAAAAAATAATAATGTAAAAAAAACTAGAATAATAAAACTGCACACCAAGATCGTTTTCTGAGCAACTAGGCCGAAGTTTGGCGTATCAATATACCCACAAGAATCCAATAAGGTTAAGTTTTAGTTATGTCAATATTAAATGACTTCAATAAGATGTTCACTGAGAACTAAGAATCTGCGCTGTTTTACGAGTAGCGCCATTAATTGAATGTGCTCTGCTTTAGCATAACCTTAATCGGCTGAACTTGTTGGTCACACGGATATCTTTTGTTCGCAGGAAACTAAAGTTTACAATTTCCTAATATGCAAATCTAATTTTAATTGTTCTTAATTGTCCAACTTTAATTTATTGGTTTGTTTTGATTCCCCTGATATTAGCTCTGTTGTTATTCAGTTGGAAAAGCTGTATTTAAAGTCTGTCTCGTGACCTTGTGACGTGTGTTAAGTCAATTAATACGAGATTAAATGAAACTTCCCTGAGCATTAGTGTCAAAGTCATTTTTAATTTGTTCATAATTATTATCCACACTTAATATAGCAATTTAAGAAACACGATATCCAATTGGAAAAAACAGCCTGAATAATGTTGCATCACGATTGAGTATAAGTTGTTAGACTACTTGGTTAAACTTTAGAATGCCCGAGGAGGACTGACATTCTATTCCGCTGCGTGAATAATCTGAGCTTAATCCTCTGAACTCCCTCGTCACCATTATAGTAAAGCTAGCTATATATTTATTGGCAAACGTCAGCCAGAGCAGCTTTCGTGACCGGAAAATGGTCTTAGAGTTTCCTGGACCGTTTTCGTTCTCCACTTATTCCGTATGACCAGCGTCTTTACGTTAACCGCTCAGACATTTACAAACTTCTGGGCCTAAATGTCTGTTTTTAATTGCAATGACCGCTCAGTAGAAAGACAAAAGAAACTGAGAACTCCGCCTTCGTCCATACCGGTTTTATTTGGTACTCTGAAAAAGTAATGATTATAAACATATTTCTGGGCTTTAGAATCAAAACTTATGCCTTCTGGATGCTACTTGGTCTTGTTGCATTCAACATACAGCGCGAACGCAGTGGTCAAAGCGTGAAATATCAGAGTACAACGCTTAACAATCAGGCAAGTAAAAAAAATCAAATCTGTTTCCTTTATCTGCCTGTCACCATAACTCTCCCAATAATCGTAGCTCTTCCTTGTACAATTTTTCATTACGAAATAACATGATTTATCACTAATAAGGACTTAATTAATCAATTTTGGACTTTTTAAGCAATCTTTTCCATTGAAAACACTTGTAGCTCCCCTTCTTGACTAAAATAATTTGTGTTTATTGCCTGTTCGTTGTACACAGTTCCTGTCAAAACTCACTCGAATGTAAACCAATAACAAAGAGCACATATATGTGGTTATCCAACGAATAGAATCACACCACATTGTATCTGTTTCCGCTAAGACGTGATTTGTATTGATCTTACAAGAAATTATAAACCCAAAATCGCCTTTCGCGCAATGGCTGAGTTATATTAGTCCGTTCTCTTGTCAAAAAGATGATAGAGAACAGAGATTATCGTCACACATTCAGACCAGTAATCTATTGTAAGAATGCTTCCTTTTATAGCCGATGGCAACTGTCAACTGCAGATGCCATGGAATCTATACGGGCAGCAGGAGTTATTAAGAACCAATTGTCTTGGCTGGCTGGAATTTGGTTTGTATCCAGTGAAGCTCGAGGGAGACATTCTGATGCCGCGCGATTAACCTGAAACAATTTGTATCTCTTAATCAACTGTCTGATACATTATCCCAGGGTTTTTTGTGTGTTAGTCAATGTTTGTGTTTGTGTGTTAGTCAATGTTTGTGTTTGTGTGTTAGTCAATGTTTGTGTTTGTGTGCTAGTGAATGTATTTCAATGACTTATAGAAAGGTCTTGTCCCCAAATAATAAACAGAGAGTTACTTCATGATTAATTAGTGCCTTGGAGATTTCTGATCTAAGGCGCATCGGGAAGCCGATTTGTTGTGTTGTCCTGTTTTTCGTCCTGTAACTGTACTGTGGTGTCACCGTCATTTGAGTCGTTTCCTTCGCCCATTGGGTTGGCACGCTGCGAGTGAAAATAACCTTAAGAACGGCGTAAAACCCCAAACCAGAAAAAAATAATAAGCTGTATAGCCAGCAGTGGTTTTAACGATCTCAAATGGTTCATGACATGCTATAATTTGCTCTGTTTTAACGAACCCCGAGGTAGACATTCCCAAATCGAGCGATTAGCTAAAAGTCATTGGCTTCTCTTATAGAACCGTCTGGTAAATTTATCATTGTCCGTTGACTTAGCTCTCCAATCCAATTCAGTCTGCCACGAAATGTCTGAACAACGACCACCACTTTATGTCACTAGTGGAAAAGGAAAGTATATGAATGCTAATGTGGTCAGACATTTATCTCAAGTTATCTGTCATATAGATTCCTCCATAAACATTCTAAAATGGGTTTACCTAAAATAGACGACATCAATGATTTTAAATGCGGGTCCTTTAACATATATGTCTAAGCGTTATGTACTCGCCTGTTTATGCCACACCTGCTGTTAAAAACAAAAAGAGAGATATATGACACCCTTCCAGACAACACAGAGGGATAAATATTCAAGGGGTTTCCGGTTAACGACACTGGCACAAACCTACTATTTATTACTTCTTGTTTAACAGGAAACCAACATAAAGTTCATCTGTCTTCAGTTGTATACCACATTATCCGTGGAGCCTGGCTTAAAGCATCTACAGCCATAAAAACCCTTAGAAATAAATGCATCTGTATGCTTATCATGTGGTTATCTTCACACTTCATCCATTTCTTTGAGAAGTGTTTCTATTGATCCAACACAACCAATATTTTCACTTCAATATCTTTTCAGATATCAGACGTCCCACATGCATATAAAGATAACCGTTTAAACACCCCTGGTGTGGTTAGCTATGTGGTTGTGAACATAAATTATGGTCAAATCTCCCAAACATTAAGAGAAGCTAAGACAAAGGCGAAGAGGAACAGAGGAGCTAAGACAAAGGCGAAGAGGAACAAAGATAAAGGCGAAGAGGAGCTAAGACAAAGGCGAAGAAGATCAGAGGAGCTAAGACAAACGCGAAGTGGAGCAAAGACAAAGGCGAAGAGGAACAAAGATAAAGGCGAAAAGGAGCTAAGACAAAGGCGAAAAGGAACAAAGATAAAGGCGAATGGGAGCTAAGACAAAGGAGAAGAGGAACAAAGATAAAGGTGAAAAGGAGCTAAGACAAAGGCGAAAAGGAACAAAGATAAAGGCGAAGAGGAACAAAGTTAAAGGCGAAGAGGAGCTAAGACAAACGCGAAGTGGAGCAAAGACAAAGGCGAAGAGGAACAAAGATAAAGGCGAAAAGAAGCTAAGACAAAGGCGAAGAGGAACAAAGATAAAGGCGAAGAGGAGCTAAGACAAAGGCGAAGAGGAACAAAGATAAAGGCGAAGAGAAGCTAAGACAAAGGTGAAGAGGGACAAAGATAAAGGCGAAGAGAAGCTAAGTGAAAGACGAAGAGGAACAAAGATAAAGGCGAATGGGAGCTAAGACAAAGGCGAAGAGGAACAAAGATAAAGACGAAGATAAGCTAAGACAAAGGCGAAGTGGAACAAAGATAAAGGCGAAGGGGAACAAAGATAAAGGCGAAGGGAAACACAGATAAAGGCGAAGATGAGCTAAGACAAAGGCGAAGAGGAACAAAGATAAAGACGAAGAGAAGCTAAGACAAAGGCGAAGAGGAACAAAGATAAAGGCGAAGGGGAACAAAGATAAAGGCGAAGGGGAACAAAGATAAAGGCGAAGATGAGCTAAGACAAAGGCGAAGAGGAACAAAGATAAAGGCTAAGGGGAGCTAAGACAGAGGCAAAGAGGAACAAAGATAAAGACGAAGGGGAGCGAAGGGGAACTAAGACAAAGGAGAAGAGGAACAAAGATAAACGTCAAGAGGAGTAAACAAATTTTTTTTTTGTTTTGTATATATGTAGATATATATATATTTTTGTATAAATGTAGAGAAATATATATATGCTACCCGTTATGATAAAAACATCACAAAAATTCTTCTGACTTGTTTTAGCGTCATTTAGAAGCTAAGAACGCGAAAAAAATATCTTTGGTGAATTTTGAACATCTAATAAGCGGCTTTTCATTGCTTGAAAACGGTCTAAGAGAACCTTGACCGAAACGCTGCTTACCCAGAAATTGAAAATCCATCGAAAACATTTTCTTTTTTAACAGTCTTCAGAGCGAACAACAAAATGTTGTAATTAAAACTGACAGCTATTGGAGAGGTATGTGCTATCACCTACATTCTAGAAGAAAATCTCATCTGACTACAGTACCGTCTTTCATTGGGGATAAATCAGGATTTTAACGGTAATAGTCAAGTACAAAAATCCCGTAACGACCAACCTTACGCGCCTTTAAACAGAGGGCACACGAATGGTGGGACTTATAAGGCTATACATCTTATCGATCTAATCCTGTAACTTTATTCGAAAATGAAAACCAAACGTTGACTCTAATTCTGCTATTGACTGATTGAGAGCCTTGGACATAGTTACGCAAACCGGAAAGTACAAGCAAAGAATATTGATTTGTGATCTTGAGTTGGCTGTTTGTTATAATTTAATCTGTTTATTGTTACTGTATCAGCTTTCCGGGACATTGATTGGTTATTGATTGAGGTTTAACGCCGTACTTAATTAAGGTTATTTCATTCATATAACGGCGTGCCAGACCAATCGGTGGACGTAACCAATCTAAACCATGCTGGTAACGCAGAAAACACCAGGATAGATTTCCAGGACACAAACAGGACACCACAAGGCGTACTGGTGCCCCTTAGCTCAGGGGTACACGAGGCTCCCATCCAACCACCCTCTCCGGGATACTGACCTCGGTCCTGGTGCCCCTTAGCTCAGGGATACACGAGGCTCCCA
>JAVFBZ010141828.1:0-21206 GCA_032466195.1 Katharina tunicata
GATCTACACGTCCTTGAATACCATCAAATTTACATTGATATTTGGGTTTTGCGTTTCTTTTTTTGAAGAGTGTATAAGATAATAAGAAGGGTGCCGAATGTTAACAAACTAAAAGATGTCAACGACGAAGTGTTGAAAAGAACATTTTACAAAGAAGAACTTCAATGAATAACGAAAAAGAAACATGATTATTATCAAATCGAAAAAAAGTTCCTAGAATTGATATACGTAAATTTGTGAACGGAAAGGCGACGATAACAGGTGTCGGACTGACGGTTAAACAGTGTAGTCGTACGAGAATAATAATTATATACTTAAATGTGGTGGTATTACACTTCCAGAAGTTGAAAAATGTTATTGATTATACCCTTATTATTGAACATGTTCCACCCGTTACAAAAAGAGTGTCATTGGTTGCGATTAACATCAACAGTTACTTCCGTTTTATTGTTCATTCCATGTTTCAAGACGGTGAGGTAAATAAGGGATGACTTCTCGTGTTACATATTTACTCCTGGGCCTTTTGTGATCGATAGGAAGAAGAATTCAGTGGACAGATCTGGAATTATTATTTAAATTTAGACACTTTCAAATTATTTTTGAAGGATAACATCGATTAGATGGACACCTCTTGGAAACATCCTTTTACTTGTATAATCTCCGGTCCGACAGGCAGCGGAAAGACATTTTTCGTGCATAAATTACTAGATCATTCGAGTGAACTCATATCACCACCACCTGATAGAATTATATGGTGTAACGGAGAATCGCAAGACCAGTACAGAAAATATCCTAATATTGAGTTTAAAGAAGGATTGAACTGTTTTTCGACAGGGAATAAACTCGTTATTATAGACGACTTGATTCAAGAAACTGATAAAAACCTATCTCAAGTATCGTTAGAGGAATTCTTCATAAAAATATTAGCGTTATTTACATTACTCAAAACGTATTCAACAAAAACGCTGAACAACGTACGATAAGCTTAAACGCTCATTATTTAAATAACACATATAGCGAAACAAATGTACCCTGGCAACGTTCAGTTTTTTCAAGCCTCGTTCAAAGATGCAACGGATGAATCGTACGGGTATCTGACGATTGATTGTAAACAGGACACGCCGGAGCAATTACGATTACGTCCTCAAATTTTCCCAAGTGAAATACAATTCGTATACTTGAAAAACATATACGACACCCGATCATAAAGATCATTCCATTGATAAATGTCATGTCCAAAAGGGTAAAGAAAAACGCTATCATCTTAAGGGGCTCTGTCTAAAGCCCATGCAGGGTTAAACTCGACTTTTATAAAAGGAGCCGATAACGAATTTATCAAATGTTTATGCGAATGCGCTACGAATCTTTTAAATGGTAACGTACCTTTTTCAACGGCTCATAAGAAAAATTAACTCCCCACAAGAAAGGTTTGAGAGAACTGGCGAGAAGAAATACTAGCGTTAAAAAACGTAAAAAATTTTTTACAAAACGGCGGGTTTTTAGGAGCTTTGCTGGCACTTATAGTCACTACAGTTCTAGCTCCCTAAGCGGGTAAACTATTTAAATAATAATTATGGATCTTGTGGAAGAAAAGTGCCGCTTATAGATCCTAGAATGTTAAAAACGCTCCAACATCAACCCGTTACGATGAATAAGACCGTTAATGTCATACACATTAAGAAATGGAAAACGTGATGAGAAGATCCGAGTTGACCGATAGAGATAAATAACGCCTGTATAACGAAGTTTTACAAAAATAGTTGAGTCTCAAAGATAAATACAACGATGACATAAGCCCGTTACCCGTAAAGGTAATACGTAAGAACATGCTTGAAGCGCCACGTTCAGTAAAAGAAGAGGAAATCGAACGGGAAATATTAAGCACTGTTTCAAAAACGATGAATAATAAAGCTCGGATGATCATTAACAGGATTAAAAATAATCCAGCGATGAAGTGGAATAATATGGGGGAACTGATTTACAAGGACAGAGTGATAGAAGGGATTAATATTTCTGACCTGATAAACGACACATTGAGGCATAGGAGAGAATTCATGCCAAATGGATGGCAGATATTTTCAAACGGTTTGAAAGAAATAAATACACCACTCGAGCTTGTCGCTGATAAGGCCAGATGGGAGTTTATGAACAAAACATCGCCGTCTAGATTGCATGTCAGTACATCTAGATCTTAAAAACCGCTCAAGCATGTTGTTCAAAGATTAAAATGGACTGAAATGTGAATTTTATGAACATGCATCGGTCAATACGAGATCTATCAAACTTTTAATGTTAATGAAAATAAACGAAACTAGCTTCATCGGTCATTTTTCGAAAAGACTCGTACGAATCGTATCTCATTACGTTTAATGTGACTTTACTGTCCTATTCCTCCCTAAAATATTATCACGATAACACCGTAACAAATTATATCACTTAATTACACCAATCGTTACAATTTGAAGGTGAATGGGAGACAGGAATTGTCGAACTACATTACCCTCATTCATGGTATAATATTTCAGACGATAGCGTGTTTTACTTAATACATTTACAAGATAGTTATGAAATACGAATACAAGTACGCAAGAGTTATTATCCGTCGTGTGAAAGTTTGATAAAGTTTTAAAACGATACTGAAAGGATTATAGGCTCCTCGGATAGCAAAGATATTCAGTTTAGATTCGATGTATTCACTCAAAAGGCCTCTCTCCAAATATTCAATGAAAGAATGTGGATAGAATTACGCGATAATCTTCAAGAGATATGAAATTTACCGACACAAAAATATACTCGCGGACTTCATAATGCCAATCAAGATGGGAGTAACATAAGCCGCGGTTACACGGCCAAAATTTGGTGGGTCTGAGCCGGCTCTGCTCCGGATCAGATTTATGGTTGCGTTTACACGGACAAAAACAAATGGACTAAATCTGATCCGGATCAGAATAGACCACCTTTTTTGACCCACCAAAATTGATGGGTAAACAATAATCCGCATCAGTTTAGTTCACCTACAGGTGGCGTTCTTGGAATGCCGTGACGTTGTCTTGGAATGCCGTGACGTTTTCCCATTGTGTAGCCGTTCGCTCAAGCTAACTGGCAGTGTGCCAACATGCGTAAACAATAATCCGCATCAGTTTAGTTCACCTACAGGTGAACTTCTTGGAATGCCGTGACATTGTCTTGGAATGCCGTGACGTTTTTCCATTGTGCAGTCGTTCGCTCATACTTGCTGGCAGGACTGTCAAAAGAGCCGGCTCAGTTTAGTTCACCTTTTCGATGCTCGTGTAACCGCGGCTATTAGATGCCGCGTTAAATGTTGGATCTTGTAATAATTTTCTACATTCCCTTTTTTCCCAAGTTCAGTTTAGCGTTAATAATAAACTTGTTGCCATGCCTACTAACACATACCCGTATAGGGCTTATTTAGAAACTTTACTGAGATATGGGCGAGAAGCTAAAGAAACCCAATTAGGTTCGGCTCTATATTTTAAAGATACCCCCGGTATGCACGATAATATGCAAACCAACGATGGAATGACTCGAAGACGTCAATTCACAAACGATAGTCGATTGGTAGACATGATGGGTAAACTTCATCTCGATTTATTGTTTTAGAATAGATATTTATTAAACGGCTTAGTACTCAAAATTAAATTTAAAAAAGTAAGGAGTAAAGACTCGTTTTGTATCATTTCGAGTGAAGACAATGCTTATTTCAAAGTGGTTATAAATGACATTTCATTATTTATGAGGAAAGCGAGGTTGAACCCCGATGTGCAATTCGCGCATTATGTAAGCTTTAGAAAAATCATCGGCCAAATATCCAATCAGCAGAGTGGATTGTAAAGTCTTTAGCATTCAGAAAAATAACTTATCTGTTAATCACGAAAAAAAATTTATAGGACAATTACCAGACAGAATCTTGATAGCTACATTCCGACGCGTATAACGGTTTTTTTTTAAGAAAAATCCTTTCAACTTTTAACATTATGACCTTAATTTTTTCGCTTTATAATTAGACGCTAAATCTTACCCAGCAGTTCCATATCAACAATGATTAGTGTTGGTTTATAGGCTGAAATTAATGATAGAGACCATTTTGATCTTATAAAAAAGGGAACATACGCTTAGAGATGTGATTTTCGAATCCTTTACCTATCACGGTGAACGTTATACTGTATTCCGAATTTCAGGACATTTTGTACGTAGATAAAAGCAGAAATGTTGTATTTAACTACGCCACATAATGGACAACTTTCAGATAGAAGACATACTTTATAAGATTACATATGTCGGGCCCTATTTTAAAGGCGTCTATTCGAGGGACACTTTACATTTCAAATCGAATATTAAACGTAAAAGGGCTTACGTATGTAACACAGATACCTCGGATTTACCTGGAGAACATTGGATTGCGATATATGTCGACGAATCGGGACGCGGTGTATATTTTTATTCAAGCGGTGTCATGCCTTTAATAATTGAATAAATTTACTAAATCATGGACTTTTAATGACAAGAAATAACAAGGAAGGAATGGAAAAAGTAGGACAAATTAAAAAAGGCGGTATAAGAAACCAGTGTAATAATCTTGGGATTAAACATATATATACCGATTGTAAACGAGATATATACATTTGCGTTATATTACTAAGGAGTAATTATGAAAATACATTTGCATTTGTCAAAAAAGAATAGTTCGAGCTGTCCAAAAAAAATGAGACGAAAAAGGGACAGAATCGTTCTGTTGGTTGTTGATTGAATACCGAAAAGGTCCTTTCGTATACAGAATACATCCGTCGGTCCACAGTAAAATATTCTTCTTCAACATAAATTTTCGTGGATGGTTAGTTTGAAAATTCTCTTTACATAGACACTTTACTGATTATTGGTTATCCGTATTGATTCGACGCGCAGATGTGTATCGCTGTATTTTCTAGTGCTACAGCTGTGTTTATAAACATCTTAATAAGTGGTCCCGTCGATATGTTTGTTACCTCATTAATTCATGCTATGTTATTGCCGTTCTTTTACCTGCCAGAAGCGGATAGCATTTGGGCCATAGTCTTCTCTTGATTTAAAGAAAGTTTTTTTTATGCAGGTATGCAACATAAAGTACACTTGTCTCATCTTCATCGGACTATCCTGAGCTTACTGGCGGTTAGAGAATTGGTTAAGTGTTAAGACTAATAGCAATCATCCACTGAAAACATCGTAACAACTATTATTTCAAATATATTAACTTTTCATGAAGTCAGTGACGGAATAACGTTCTGTTTTTTTTGTATTTCTTGTGATCGGATGAGTGTTCCTACGCAATTGCTAATGCTATGTCAGATGCGAAGCAAAAAGAGTTCACTTTTTTTCTTTTTAAAGAAAACTACGTTAATTCTCATTGAAAATATAAACCCTGTCATTTACAGATGGATTGATCATGTAATTAACGACTGATTGATTGATCGGTATTTAACGCCATGCTTAAGGTTATTTCACTCATTTTGCCCAGTACCAGCCTAACAGGCAATGGAAACCATCCTAAATGATACTGACAACAGACAAGGACGCCACAAGACAAGTACAGGAACGACACAATAAATCCCTCGACGCAGAGAGCACAAGAACACAGGAATGTAAATCCTGTAAACTTCCCGTCAATCTCATGTTTCAAAAAATGAAAAAAACTCTAAACGCAAATATATAGTTGAGTCGATGTTGTGGCTAAAATATAAACAGAGAAAAGCAGTTAAAACAATAAAGAAAGTATTAAATTAGTTTCATATGTAAATTAAAATTTGTATCTCATCTGTGGACACTTCCCTAGGACCTTCGTATTTATAAATACGTAAGCTTCAACCAGAAAAGAGACGACGCCACAGAGCATGCATGATAATCACCTGTCAGTAAGCGAAACATTCGGCAAGACTTTCGGTTTGTGGTTGTATGTTTTTGTTTTATGGAGAGGGGTCAATTAAGGGGAATTACATCTCTAAATTGGGGAATTTTTGCTCTTGATTTAGGGAAGTTTCTTGAATGCTTTAGTTGTCTAATCTGGGAGTGATCAGCTCACAAAAGATACTAATCTCTTTACGTGGAAGAGATTGGCCAATAAACAGTCAGGAAACTGAAAAGTGTTTTTAGGTCAGAGGTAATTACACCAGTTCAATCTCTACATTCAGCTGCTGTTCCTAAAGGATGAGGGAGACATTATTTTAAGGTTTTAGAACTGTTGCAGTGGAAAATTAGTGTAGGATACGTGAGGATTTAGTCGTACAGGGCCTGTCTTCCGCTGGCTTTGGTTATAAGCCCCAGAACACACCTGAGGCAACTATGCATATTTCGTGTTTGAAAGCGAGGCTATCAGAATGTGACGTCACAATGAGAACTCTCTCAGTCATATCGCCATTTTGACTTATGATAACTTAAAATTTCTTTATTGGTTAAGAATATTTGACAGCGTATGATGGTAATAGAAGAAATCCGGTAGTGATTTTACATGTTATACAGTGTATTTCCGCTCAATATAATGATTCAAACGATCAAAACAGTCTTAATTTTATGATCAATAACATATTTCTAGTCGTCTGTTAGCTGACGAGTACTTTGCCTTAAGAAAAGAATACCAGTGAGGTTATCCAAGAGTACGTAACATATTTCTTGACACAGCGTTATGGGTAGATTTTGTACACTATATTGTAATAGATAAGCAATACTTAAAACTTAAGATTCAAGACAAAGACAACTCAAAAAAATATCCAAAGACACTTTCATAAGCATTAAATTTCCCGAGCAAAATCTTTAGCAGTGTTCGTAAGTAAGTGTCTACATTGTCGCTAAATTAGAAACCGTCGATAATCATATATAGTTTGAAAGCAGATTTGGTGATAAAGATAGGCAAAACCCATATGATTAACACGTGTATTGAGAAAATTGTTATAGGATAATTATATGGAATAATGTATATGTAAATAGAAAGAGATTTTAGTTTTGCTTTCACCGATTCATTGAACACATGTGTAGAGACAGTGACTACACCTTGACATACCTTATTCTTGTAACATTCGTTCAACCAAGTCGGAAAAATAATCAATAAGATTATTGTCAAATGGAGATCATAGATCATATGACAAATGACCCTAGAGCCTCGATGAACCTTTTTGAAGGTTTTTTAATAAGTGTTATGTTAATCTGTGCGACTGTACAAAGTGTAGCGTACAGTCAAGTCTTTCATTCCAAATTTTTCACATCCAATTGATGAAGAGATTATTTGAATAGAACAAAATAACGGACGATTACAGATATGATTATTCATTGATGGTCTTTAATGTCATACTCAATGGCATTTCACTTTGCGTTACTGATGAATGATGGAAAATAGGAAAACAATCTCGTATATAAAACATATCCCAAGCCACCGGAACACTTGTTTTTATATTCTCAAGGTCGACAAGGTTACTTGAACCAATAGCGTATATAGTGCAGGGAGCTCAGAGTATCAGAAGTTCAACCACCAGCAAACTGAGCCCCGGCGCAACCCCTTTGCAGAAATGAGACCTACTGCATTAAAAGTACACATATATATATATATTTTTTTTTTTTTTGTCAACAGTAATCACACTGGCACAGGGATATCGACTAATTAAAGTCGATATATTATATCATGTTCTAGATCAATTCCCAGAGACAAGTTTCTAGAAAGACCTGAATCTCGAGTTGTTCTGGATAATCTAAAGGCGCATCTTGAGAAAAGGCAATACATGTAACATGTAAATTGTGAAGATAAATATGTGGCGAATATGTAACACACATAGATATTCGGTATGGGTTAAAATAAGCACAACCTGAAAAATGTATGGTTTAGAGTTAGTAGTAAACCCATCAGTCTACCAAATGAAGATGAGGGCAGTTAAGGGTTATCTGATACAGGAGGGAGTTTCGTCTAAACCACGAGACCCTTGAGAGATTTGTTCTTCTTGTACGCTATGATAGGTCTCTGTGATAGAGGCTTAACCATTTTAGGTACATGGTTTTGATATTCCTGTATTAGGAGACTTGCAAACCTGATGCTAGGCTGGTTATATTGTAGTACAAAATGAATAATGTCTACCCTGGAGCATTTACCGCGTTCAAGGTTGAAACCAAATGGATACAACGTTTGAAGCGTTTTAATCCAATGAGCTTCTCTCTCCAAGCGTTTCCGTATGGTTTCCTCTTCAGAAGGAAAAACAGGAGTTTGTTCAATCGGCATGATGTCAAAATGATCTATGACCGAATGGCCAAGGTGGAAATGTTCACCTATTATATATATTTTATAAAGAGTATTCACACTGGTACAAGGATATCGACTAATTAATAACCCTATATACATGTATGTATCTAAGACCAACCTCTCACATAAGCATTATTGTGTGACAAAATTATACTATAACAAATGCATGACTAAGATGGACTCCCAACCTCTAGGAATATACAGAAGTTGAAAACCCACCCAGCCAAGCCTCTGTTATGTACCCAGCCTCTAAGTGCCGCTTAAACATGAAATTTAGAGTGGCCATCTGCCGTTCTAGCAAGCCTACGACAGACGTCTGAAGAAGGTATGCTGTTCACTTCTATTTTGACATAATTTCTCTTTTTTTGGTGATAATTGGGGCTGTCTTTTTTTAAAAGATTCATTGATCCGATGAGAATTTTATTTTTAGGCGCCATGTTACTGATGGAAGATCAACAGTTTAGCGAATATGAAGTACGGCATACACGCCAATGGGCATCAAAGAGACGATCCCATTCGGTGGGGGCTTGGTCAAGGTGTGGGGACAACGCCAGACTCCACAGGTGAACGGGAAGCCTTATCTGAATCTCATTGGACACGTATAGGCTATTCAAGGTAGTGGGAAAACCATGAAACAAGACCCTTCCTTCCCCCTGGTTATGAACTGGAAGCGGCACGTCATCATGAATGGTACCTTCCAGCAGATCCGACGCAGATCTCACATGCGGGAGTGGAGGCGATTGAATCTTCATCCGTGCGCGAACAGATACTGGCTTTATCGAATATTCATGAATGAAGAATGTGTCCTCTCGTTTGTAATTTGAGTATATTTTGTACACCTGCGTGTTTCGGTTTTTGTTAAGATCAAGCATATAAAAACAGAATATAAAGCCATGCAATTGATTGGCTGTCTTCGAACTTGCAAGCACTAATCAGATAGCACATTACGGGAATACTCCACTATAGTGGAAAAGGGGACGAGTGTCAATAATAAAAGTTGGAGAGACTGTCTTGTGGTGTTTTTGTTATTTAAAGGAGATGAGGAAATAGGGTTGTGTAAATGGGGTTGTATTTTCAATGCGAAGGATGTTTAGTTATATTCCGAAGAGAAAGGGCTAAAATATCACCAAAAATACCTATTTCCCGTAGAAGGTTTTGCACAATTACTGACAGCACTGGATTGTGTTACCATGCTGACGTCAAGAAAAGGGTTTAAAGTAAATGGCGATAAATCACAAATATAGATAAAACATTTGCAGAAGTAATTAAAAACTAAGATTTTCATTATTTACGACACATTTAATGAATTATAAAACACAGTAAATCAAAGTGAGGGTTCGAACTTGCCAATTTCATTGTAAAAAGCGTTGAATCTTTCTGCTAGCACTGAAAATCTCCTATCCTTTGCAGCTGTCATTGAACAAAACAAGTTTGTTTTTTAATTGTCCCGTACAATCGATATGTAAATGTTTCATCTTCATTTCCGAGATCCGATTTCTTATAACGTCTGTGATTTAATTTTTTCAACGAATACTCATTCTTTAAAATGATTTTTTATCTACAAAAATAAATAAAATGCCATCTTCATTTCAGTTATTTAGAACATTTTCTTTTTTTGTTTGACGAATTACTTCTACCAGCGAGTATTTAATTTATTTAACTGCTACCAAAAGATTAATGAGAAGAATCCCATGTTCGCATCAAATTGGGAACTTTCTCTGACACAACGTTATTTAGAGTACCCGAGGGTAGATTTAACAATATTTAGCATTTTAAAAGACGTTATCCATGTACTTCTAAATTTCCTATATTTGTTTTAAATGAAAAGATGCAGATTATAGTCCCAAAAGATGTTTACGTAAATATTAAATCAAAATAACAAATTACATAGCATGACCATCATTTCCTTTGGGATTAAATTTAATGTCGATTTGAGGTTCCAGCCGCAGAATGAAATAATAACCTAAAGTTCTAAAAATAGCTTGAATAAACCAAGACATGATGGTTAAACAAAATGCAATCCGGTTCAGTTTAAGGATAATTACGTATCCCATAATAAATAATATTTATATTATTACTTTGAACAGTTTACATAGTGCGTCAGTATAAATTCAAATTACAATGTTAACTTTTAACAATCATTCAAGGAGAGCGTCCACAAAAGTCGCACTTCGGCAAGAGACAAGAGACGTGTTTGTTGATACATTTGTTCTGCGAATAAATTCTAACCTCTATATCGCATCAAAATTTGGAAACGATAACAATATGTTTTTAAATTAAGTCTAGTTCAAATATATTCCCTTTATACCGAAGACACACTTTACTGTTCATAAACTTCAACGGTAGACATATGTTTATTAACACAATATTTATGAAGGTTATTCACTGTTTACATAAACTAAACTGAACTGTATTATTATTAAACAGAGGCCTTTTTTTTAACGAAATGAAAAGAATATATAAACGTCAGAAACCGACTTTACTGACGAAATCTATCTGGAATATACCTGCTCCTTCTTGCGTCCATAGAAAAAGCAACAGAAAGTTTGTGAGTATTCCTGTTTGTTCCGAAAATACTCACTGAATGATTAAGACTTCAACGGCTCGTGAGAAAAACAATTTGGGAAACCAAACACTGTTTTGAAAAAACAAACTCAGATGAAAAGGTTTTACGATGTCTGAAACAGTTGAAATTCAAACAGTTGCTTGTGGATTTTTTTTTTTGCAACGGGCTCATCTAGTACTTTGAGCCTCGACAAAAATGCCTTTCTCTTAGTCTCTTACGGACCTTAACGCAATCTGTCTGTCTCAGAATACAGTTCCTTAAATTGCATTGCCTTTTTACGAAATTGAATCCGAGTCAATGTCCGTTATCCGCAGAGCACGGTTGACATAGATCCACAAAATGTAATCAATGCGGCACTATTAGTGAATGTTGGTAAAAATCACTCCTCGGTAAGAATGTTACAGAGATATAAATTATTACTTTTAAGGAAGAAAAAGCTTGTGATTAACCCATACCTATATCCAGCTCTGTTTTCTTTAGTATAGTGATGCAATTCTGAATGCAGAATACCCAGCTTTACAAAACTTAAGAAAACTAAATTAATATTTTTTTCTTATCAGAGAAAAACAGGCTTTTTATTCTTAGTACACGTTATCAAAAGTTGTCTATTCTTTTAAGTATCGAGGGACCTTAAACCATTAATATATGTCGATTGATTTTTTTCAGCTAGCGTGAACATTCATATTATATTATTTTACGTTTTAACCCTTTTCATACCAAATTACCCAAGGCAAATTATATCAAAAGGAAAAAAAGTGAACTGAATATAACACCAGTGGTAAAAAATTTGAATAGGCATTGAAACATGCAAAAATGTTTCATATTTAAATGTTGTAAATATGTCCCAGTTCTAAAAAAAAGTATAGCTATGTAAGCTGTAAATTGAGCATTTTTTTAAATATTTTAATAAAAAATTTGAATTAAGATCATCTTAAGGTATTTGATAACAGCATCGCCAGCAATGTAGTCACAACAAGTCCTTCATAGAGGTAAATGTGTAGAACTGTTGCCTAAGAGGTCTGAAGTCCACACAGTCAACCAATATGGGTTTGATGACGTATGCGCAGTCACAAATTACACACTTTGGTTTCTGTTCGTCTTTGTCAAGGGGCTGCTTTTTCGTGAGGTGAACGTGACCTTTACCACATCGCGTTAGAAGCACTTGATCATTTCGACAAATTCCATGGGAGTAAGAATTTTGTGCTATAGTAGGGTGTATGTCGTGAAGTTTGTTATCGATTTCTGTGTCCCATACATCCTGCCTAAGTTTAGTTATGTATTTGGTTATATTGGGCTTAAAATCGTTATAGCATACTTTTGATTGAGAACTGTGCTTGTTGGGGGCTTGTTTTGTTTCCTCGTCTACAACTGTGGTTCCAGGGATACCCAAATGACTGGGTATCCAGCAGAAGATAATTTCTGTTCCGCTGGCTACTAGGCCTTTTTGCCGAGTAAGAATTTGCAGGACCGCTGTGTGCTAAACCTTAAAGTTGTCAATAACCAATATCATGTTTGGAAATAAGGTCTAGAGCCTGTAAAATAGCCTTGGCTTCCCGCAGAGAAGATGGACGAAGATGAAGGGAGACGTGGGTAGGCCAGTCACTGCAACTAGGCTGCTGCAGCTGCCGTAATATCTACAGTCTTCTGTCCATCGGTGTAGATAAAATAATGATTCACATAACCATCACTTACCTCACGCAATCTCTGCAGATCACGAAGATCGTGGAAACAACCAAGGCGGAGAAGATGGAAAAGAAACAGTTGCCATATATTTTTAACAGAGTCCAGTATTTTCCAGATGTGTTCTTATGCGAAGCCCGAAAGTAGGAATCTTCCTAGGACTCCGAACAAACCAATCCGCAAACGCTGGATCAAAAACACAGTTGTAGGCAGGATTATCAGGGTAAGCTTTTAGTTTTGTAGCATATTGGAGACCAACATAAAGGATATCGTCAGGTGAAGTTCGGAACGCTCCAAGGCTAAGACGAAGACACTGATGGTGAATTGCGTCAAGCTTTTAAATATAGCTGTCCGGTGCTGAGCCAAAGACTATGCAGTCATAGTCCAGCTTGCAGCGAACCAAGGAGCGATAGAAATTTAAAAGAACAAAACAGTCGGTACCCAATCAGTGCTCGACACAACCTTAATAATGTCGATAGCCTTAGTACCTACGTAGAGCACATAGGGGATAAATGACAATTTACTAACAAATATCAGCCCCAGAAACTTGGTCTCCTTAACTTTATTTGTAGGTTTTCCATAGAACTTTAGTTCTGGATCGGGATGAAATTTTCTTTTATTTCAGAAATGCATCCCGGCAATTTAAGCCCATTTTCTGTAGTCCATTTCTCACTCTTGTTCGGACATAGCTGGAGTTGTCTTTCTATATTTTTCATATTAGTTTAGCTTTGTAGCAGATCAAAAGGTCATCCACGTACAGAGAGCCATCTACACCCTGGTTGAGAACGTCAGCTAAGCTGTTGATCTTCATGCTGAACGAGGCAGGTGAAGGATACTGCCCTGTGGGACACCCATTCCTGTTTATGAGAATCAGAGAGTGTGGAGCCCACTTTTACCTTAAAATGTCTATCCTTTAAAAAGTCAGATATCAATATAGGTAGGCGACCTCTCAGTCCCATGTCAGAAAAGTCTTTTAAAATTCCAAGATTCCGCGTGGTGTCGTATGCCTTTTCTGCCGCAGAAGACTGATACAACGTGTTCATTTTTATTAAAACCATTTACGATGAATGTCTCAAAGCAGATCAAGTGGTCTAACGTTGACCAAACTTGTCTGAAACCACATTGGATGTTAGTAAGCAGGTTTTGGTCCTCGAGGACCCAGACAAGGCGGTCATTAATTAGCCGCTCCGTAGTCTTAAAGACAAAGCTGGTAAGAGCTGTTGGGCAGTGATAATTAGGATCGGTATGGTATTTCACTGGTTTAGGTAGCGGCATTATAAGAACCTCCCTCAAGGATGATGGAAATACTCCTAATGTCCAGATATTATTGTATAATCCCAAGAGCAGGTCGAAAGCTGAAGGTAGAAGATGATTCAGAAACTTGTAATATACAGCATGAGGGCCACACGGAGAATCGTTGTCTCTATGAGGAGAAGAGTTAAGCTCATCAAGGCTAAAATGTTGGTTATAAGCCTCCAGATTTTAATTGCGTCTCTCCTGAGGAATAGTTTGCAGAGGATGACTTTCCTGTAAAAATGTTAGCAAGTCTATTTGCAATATCGGAAAGAGAGGTTAGCAAGTCAGAGTCTTCCTTCAAATTATGTACTTTAGTTTTGTTGTTTTTACATTGAAGTTTCTGTATCATGTTTCAAACCTTACGCATAGGGGTTTTATACGTGTTGATGAACACAAAGTCACGCCAACACGTGCGTCTCTTGGATTTGAGCATTTGCGTTACTAAATGTTTCTATTCGATCTTCTGCTGCTAAAACGATATGTGGGTCGAGCTCGGCCTGTCAGATTCCACCTTGGCATTCTCTCCAACAAATTGGAAGAGAGATGCTCAAGTATAATTGGAAAATGATCGCTGCCACAGTGGTCCTCGTGCACCTTCCATGTAAAGTCCTGGAAAAGTTCTCCATCTGTGACAGTCTGATCGATTGCAGAGTAGACCCAATTACCTGGATGTAAATAGGTGACAGAACCATCATTAAATAAACACGTCTTCCTGTGACATAAGAGTCTCTAAAACTTTGCCCTTGTTGTTGAAAGAATTGCTGCCCCACAAAAAATGTTGGGGGTTGAAATCCCCTAACAAAATGAAAGGTGCTGGCAGTGGTTCTATTATGTCAGTCAGCAGGCTGGGAGAAATTGAAGAATTAGGCGGAACATAAATATAACATAAAGTATTGGTTTTAGAAAAAGGCTTACGGCCACAGTCTGCAACTCCGTATTGAGAGTTAGAGGACTGCGGATTAGGCTGGTGTTGATAAATGTGGAGGAACCGCCAGCAGCTCTCTCGTCATCAGAAAAAAGTGTCGTAAAGGGCAAACATTTTTAGAGTAATTTTATCTTTATCACAGAATTTCAAGTGAGTTTGCTGAAGGCATATGGCTGATGGGTTATATGACTGAACTAGTTAACCCATCTCAGTCATATTGGTCTTTAGACCTCGACAATTCCATTGTATTATTAAACCCATTAAGGAGGGAGGCGTATAGGATAGCTAAGAGTAGATTGAGATCGTGGTTTCATAGAAGGTGATCTACTCCTGGATCTGACATAATGGGGATTATCTTCCATAGGATCACCCATAAGGTAGTTTGACCCCGATAGCTGGCCTTGCTGGTTCGACCTCGACCATGACTGGAGGGAGGCGGGCGAGTATCTACCTGCATGCCACCCAAGGCATCAAAGCGGTTCCCAAGTAGTACCGCGTCTAACTCCAGAGATGCTGATGTCAATGGTTGTGGAGAAGGAGAATCTTCTTTTCTACAATGTGTTAATAGGTTCCTCGAACTGAAATGATTTTATTTCAACCCTGGTTGCCTTGGAGACTCAGGACCATTTGGTTTTGTGTTTTTTAGGAGATGACGACCTGGATGATGACTGAGTTGAAGTCTGGGTGTCTGATGATGTTTGGGTTTTAGGAGAATTTGGTTTGGTTATTCTGGTAGCTTTTCCGGTTTAATAGCACCATTTGGCCACGAGGGTGAGGCCTGTGTTTCAACTGAAACTGAAACTGAGATGTACACATTGGCATACAATGTTCACACCCAGGATTTGTCGAGACCGAGACAAAGGCCAGACGTCGTGCCTCTGGGTAACTTGTAGTATTTTCTACTTATATTTTTAGTATTGCTTTTTCTTTCTGATATATAGGGCATTCTTTTGAAGAGGTTGTGCGTGAACCCCCTACAATCACAGCATTGGGGAGTTTTGTTGCACTCGAAACCATCATGGCCTTGCTCAGAACAATTAAAGCCTATTGGTTTCGATATACATTGGCACTTGCCATGGCCAAACTTTTTCGGTTTTTCGGGTTGGGGATGTGGGGGTCAATCCTCATCCTGTAGGTGCCACGTAGATGTGGCTTGGTGTAGTTGTGGAGTTGAAGGTGAAAAGATTAGTGTTCAACCTAACAAGCTGATCAACTCGCTTAGTTGAAATCTGTTCACGTCCAACACTCCTTGGGGTCGTAATCCTGAGCAGATCTCGTTCTTAACGTCAATCACTGTCTCGTCTCTAGCAAATATGCCTTTGCTACTATTTAGAGATTTATGGTGTGTAGCGGTGACACTGATATCTATTATTTCATTTATATTTTCCTTAAATTTGTAAATTTAAGGAAAATATAATTTGTAAATTTAAGGGACATACATGTATAAATAAAATATTAGATATCGGTGTCACCGATTGTTGTTTTCTGACGCACCCAATTAATACATTACCAAATTTTTGTTTTGTTACGTTTTAACTGTTCTGGAAAAACTTTAAATGGTTTTCTGTAAAACAAAAGGTGAATTTTTTTTATTGATTTTTAGGATGTGCTGAAAAGGAAAATAACCGTTAACAATTGTCACCATCCTGGTCGTCGTTGTCGTCGTCATTCTTTCATTTCTTAGAATTAGTAGAAGGGGTTGTTGGGGGGTGTCATTATATGGGCGGTAATGCATGTCCCCTACCCGCCACGGAGTACGAATATGGTTGAAAACCTCCCAGCGGTAACAAGAAGATAGGGTAACGCAGGTTCCATGGATAATAACTCGACTAGAATGTCACTGAAAGTGATATCATTATAATCCATTGACCCGTTAGCCGTTTGCAATGGCCATAAATTCAAAAGTTTATTTGAATATTATTTTGTTATAATTTAGGTGGTATTTTAATAAGTTAGGTGATATTTTAACAGGATAATATTGGATTATTGCGGGGCTTGGTGTGACTCCCTAATAATCAGATTGGGACTATCTGACCACCCGCCTAGGAAAATATTGGGCCAAAGTGACGTGTTGGGGCCAACTGACTACGAGGCACGCTCTTGCCAACCAAATGTCTTCTCAGTCACCAAAATCCCGTTCTCCTCCAACACGGGTTGCAACCCACAGCAAACAGGTTGCCCAGGTTAGTCGACTCCTACGATAGGCTGTCCTGTGGAACTGTGGGCCTATTCACCCAGGGCCCGCACGGGGGTTAATATGTGTCGAACAATTTCATGTGTCACCAGCAGCGGGACTAGTTTATTTAATTAGTCAATCGTCGTGTCTTAAAGTAAAAGCTTGATAACGTTTGATGGAACAATCATTTCGCCGGTTTCAAACTTTCGGCTTATTTAAATACATTGTTACATATTTAACCCACTATTTGTAATTGATAGGATTTATGTCTGTCCTATTCAGCTCATTTCGTTTCCTTTTTTTATGTACAGCTTAGTTTACTCCAAGAATTTTAATTTATTAAAAATACACTAAGATAAAAGTACAATGTGAATGGCCACAACGAACTACTATATTAAGAAACGGAATAAACAGATAGGCTATTTGAAATAAAATATAGCAAAAGGCCAAAAAATTGCCTCTAGCAAAATCCGATATGGTCAAAGTAGGGTGCGCTAAAAAACAGCAAATTGCTTTGATAAGAAATTTAAATATTAAATAAATTAATGCTGATTAGTTTACAACGAAATTTGAACTGGTATTTTCGTTGTTGACATAATACGATAGGTAGACTAAATTTTCCCCATTACAAATTTTTACATCGTATATTGTTTGCGATGTTTATAACACTAGTACCTGTTTCACCGTATCAGAAAAAAGGACTGCTTTAAAATAACTTTGTAAATAGATAGCAAACGTTTAAATGACATCAAACGTTGGCTTAACAACCATTGTAAAGGCTGATAAGCTTAAAGTAAATGCCTAACCTATTCATATCATGCCATATATGACCATTTTGATTCTCAGTGCTAATAACTCCAAACAAACGTTTCTAGCATGAAATGAAGCTGTTAGGTATTCTGCTTTAAATTCATGATCCTAATAAGGTTACTTTGCAAAATATCTGATTTTGTTGTTTAGTATATAACACGACTTTACTATGCCGTCATGATTTCAATGCATACAAATGTATTATATAGAGATCCGAGTTCGAATCCCGGTGTAAAGCAAAATTGTCTTTCTCTTCATGTAAAAAAATAGCCTTTAGGTTATCCAGAACAACTCGAGATTCAGGTCTATCTAGAAACTTGTCTCTGAGAATTGATCTAAAACATGAGATAATTTATCGACTTAAATTATTAGATATCCCCCGTGCCAGTGTGATTACTCTTGACAAAAATACATAATATATTTCTGTCAAGAGTAATCACACTGGCACAGGGATATCGACTATTAAAGTCGATAAATTGTCTCATGTTATAGATCAATACTATCAAGTTTCTAGATAGACCTGAATCTCGAGTTGTTCTGGATAACCTATAGGCGTATCTCGAGAAAAGATGTAACATGTAAATTGTGAAGATAAATATGTGGCAAATATGTAACACACATATATATTAGGTATAGGTTAAAATAAGCACAACCTGAAAAATGTATCGTTTAGTGTTAGTATGTAGTAAACCCATTAGTCTACCAAATGAAGATGAGGGCAGTTAAGGGTTATCTGATACAGGAGGGAGTTTCGTCTTAACCAAGAGGTTCTTGAGAGATTTGTTCTTCTTGTACGCTATGATAGGTCTCTGTTATAGAGGCTTAATCATTTTAGGTACAAGGTTTTGATATTCTTGTATTAGGAGACTTGCAAACCTGGTGCTAAGCTGGTCATATTGTAGTACAAATGGAATATGTCTATACCCTGGAGCCTTTACCTGGAGCCTTTGAGTTCAAGGTTGAAACCCAATGGATACAACGTTTGGAATGTTCTTATCCAATGAGCTTCTCTCTCCAAGTGTTTCCGTTTGGTTTTCTCTTCAGAAATATATAATATATATATATATATAGTTGTGGAGGCAACCAAAACATTTCTCTGCATCTATATAAAAAATATATATATAGTTGTACGTATTGATTGGCTCATTCCAAAACAAATGAGTTATTGTTTCTGCTTTATACTATAAAATATTTCATTAGTTTAAAACAGTTATATGTCTGTGATTTAGTAGAAAAACAATGACATTGTATAGCTTCATCTTCACGTGTCATAATGGCTGAATAAACTAGGCTACGAAAGCCTACGATGGTAAGGATTCTTTTGGATACATTACTAGTTTCCTACAATCGATATGCAATCAGCTAAAACGTTGAACTTTGACCATTGTAAGCCGGTCTTTGTATTTGCTTAAAAACGGTTAGTTTTCTCCAGAACTAATTAATTCCAGGATGACCGTTAATCATTGCAGCTGTCTTGACTTGAAATAAAAAGTTGCAAAGTCGCGTTGTCATCGCTTTACATTTACATTAGCAATTGATACGATATGGTAGTGTGTTTTATGGTACCGCTGTTAACTGTTTGAAACATACACTGCTACATGTATGTATGTATACGGAGATAATATTTTGTGAGATAAAGTTTCAAAACAGTAAAATATCGACATAAAAACTTTTTTTGTGTTAGCTCCCATATTTTATTATAATTTTAAGTCGTTGTGTTTCTGAAGCCGTGACGACACTACTGATAATCAAAATAGCTATTTCTCCGTTGTGCTGGCATTCGGACCAATAAAATACGGGCATATGTCTTTGAAAATTGGGAAATTTGATCTTTGATCGCTGGTCTTGAAAATTACAGTTCCTTTTAACCTAAGTCTGTAAGAAGATGTGTTTTTAACATGTGGAGGAACAGTACTACGCCTTTAATTATGTTTAACTTCGTAACATTCTAAAGACAAAACAATTATTTTCTAAACAAACGACAAAACCTTTCACAAAAATAAATAAATATATGTTTGAGTGCCCTTAGAGTGATCAGCACCGACTTCATGCGTATAGTGCTGAGATACAGGAAGCATCAAATATTAGCATTTTAGCTAATATCTATCACCACTTGGTTACATACACAGAATTTCGACTTATACCATAAAAACACTTACTAAAGACGTGTATGTCTAATCCATTGGTTTGTATTCAGTGTTTGGACGGATACTAATTTCAGCGAATTTTTCATTTAAGACAATAGATTACGTTTGTCGTCTAAATTTGTAGTCTTATTTAGACGTTTGTCATCTAAATTTGTACCTTTTGGAGCCACAAAGATGTTACGTTTCTTTATATTTTCTACATTTTTAACCCTTGCAAATCATCTGTATAGTTTTTTATAAATAACAGTGACATAGCCTTTATAAACTATCACCCAAAAGCGTCTTGGTGATCTATATTGGATCCCACTTATTCGAAGAACTATACCAACTAGACCATATCAAGTTGTTAACAAAACTGCTGTTACTTTTTTGGGGATTACTGATTTTTCAACTGAACTACTGTAACTGACTTTTCATGCTGCATTTGATCAAGTAATCATGTCACTGATTGGTTTGTGTTTAACGCTACAGCTGATTTTCAGCTACGCTGTGACCTGAACATTCAAATTTTATTATTTTACGTTTGAACACTCCCATACCAGATCAGCCTAGGCCATTAACATAAACAAATCATGTCACTAAAGTAAATGTATATTAACATGATGTGGATCAGATGTGTAACTATAGTTTCTGTTTTGCTAGAATTAAATTTTTAGTTATTTTTTATCTGCAAGAAATGCATAAATAAAACATGGCATAAACCGTCTACCATACATTTTACTTACAGTAGTTCGACTGAAGTGGAAAACGAGCAATCATACAAAAAGTGTAACAGTAGTTTTGTGAACATCTTGGTAGGTGCTTTAACTTGACTATGACTTTGTTTTTTTGTTAAATACCCACAAGCACAGAATTCCTCTAAATTGTCTCCGAGTTTTAATATACAATGTCAATTGTGTCAAAATTTAAAAAAATCGGAATAAATAGAAATTTCCGCAGCATCACATTGCTACTAACAACTCGTTCGTTGAAAAGATTTGGAAGCCTTATAACTGGAGAGAAACAGGGTGATACTCCGTCATGAATACCTCTCACTCAATCTGTGGAGCGTCTGGTCGGACACCACAACCAGGGCCGTCGTAACGTATGGGCACGCTGGGCAGTTGCCCGGGGGCCCCACGAGCTTAGGGGCCCCAGGCTAATCTATATATATATTTTTTTTTTTTTACTTTTTTTTTTTTATTTATTTATTCAGTGAAATATAGGTATATACCCTATAAAAGTCACTTAAACGCTATGTACAACAAATGTATATGTTGTGACTTGCTGTCACTAAATAAATAAGCGTATTTTAAATTATAAATATTTGTTATTGGAAATGCATATGTGTTTTA
>JAVFBZ010141839.1:8261-21201 GCA_032466195.1 Katharina tunicata
AGCTGTCCATGTACATTCCATTATCTCGTGTGTGACTTCTATCAATGTTATAATCAGAATTCTCCATGTTGTCTACTTCAGGTAAAAGTGCCATCCTCTGTTTCAAGATCTGCAGTTTCCATATTCAGTGCTTCCTGTACAGGCAGTGGATTTACCCAATCCCCATTGAACATGATATATTTATACTGGCCATTGTTCTGTCTAAGATATTCGAGTGCTTTCTTTATCTTTAATGTAGACACCAACTGATACTTGTAATGACCGTTATATGTTATCTTACGCTTCAACCTCACTCGAATCACCTGATCTTCCGATTCACTTCTAGGTAGACAGAATACAGTCTTGTCAATGTTTGGAGGTACACATACAACTGGTCCATGACACCCTCTTTGTCCTCTTTTAGGCAAGGCTGCAATTTTGGCAAACGGTATGTGCTTTGTAATTAGATGCTGCTCCAATGAATTTAGACAAGACAATTCTTGAGGTATAGGGGATACATGCAAGTTGTTCACAAACGCTTCTGCTGTTAATTTTCCTGAAGAGATCTTTCGATGACATGTGTAGCAGATCCACAGTTTTGAATATGCAGAATTCTTTAAACTGCATAGCGGTGAACAGTTTTTAGAACATTTATGCAGATATTTAGTTGACATACATTTGTTTGCTAGTCTTTTGACCGTTGCTCCCTGTTGGTGATAATAGTTGGTTAACAAATTAAGACTTGTTTTCGGAAGAGGCGTCGATTGCAAACTGTACAAATATGATCGGGAGCTTAAAAAAACAGTCGTTTAAAATCTTTGATGACTTTATCCATCTGTGTTCTGTCCAGTTTTCTTTGCTGTCTTCTCCATATGCTCCCAAACTTTTGTCTCTCCTGGTATTCCTTTTCAATACTATATTTACTCCTGATGTAATTTTTCACCTTGTTTTGATGACTTTCATCGGTTAAATATTTTTTCCTACTGTATTCTTTTACCGTATTTCGATAGGCCACGTCTGCCATATATTTTTCATCTGTGGCGTTTCTCTTTCTACTGTAGTTTCTTACCCTGTCTCGATGTATTTTGTCCTGAGCAAATTTATTTACACTGCTCTCTTTCTTTGTACTGTACATTTCATCAGAAGTATATCTGTTCATATTGTAGCTTAATACTCTTTCTTTATAGCATTCATCGTCTTGGTACTTTCTTTTCATGTGTAGTCGTTTCTTTACTTTTTTCTCCTGCACAGTCTGGTTATCAACTCTATCTGACAAAGTATTTTTCTTTCTTCTTTGCCTCATCTTATCACGTTGTCTTGTTTTGTTTATACTTCAAGCTCATAGGGATTTTCTTGGAAAATGGTCCTGTTTCTCTTACACTTCTATGAATACAGGTCAAAACGGCCCCAAACCAAAACGGCCCCAACCGATATCGGTCAAAACAGCAACACTTTTAAGTCAAAACGGCCCAGCAATTGTTATTATTACGGTTGTACCATTCTAAGTTTCGATGCTTAATAGATTAATTAATTAGTATTTTTGTTCTAGTCTATTTGCAGGTGTGTTGGTTGTGAGCGTTGGCAACACCTTGCTTAATCCAAAATCGCTTGCGGACAATTACAAATGGCGGCCACTTATCAAATGTGTAGACTGATTAGCTGAAATATGTTGTCAGTAACAAATATTTATTTTGAACCAAAATAAACCAAAAATATATATCTATCCATATATTTGTTTTTTAATGTTATATTGTTTTTGGCTTCATATTGTATTAGCAGGATTATCACAAAACAAATATTATACACTAAATAAGTGGGAGTCTTAATTTGTATTGATTAATTGATTTGGCTACTGGACTTAAACGACGGGAGATCAGAAGCTATGGGTATATCCACGGGAATGGCGCTCCGATTGAGTAGGTCGCTTTTTATGTTTGTCTCTACGAGTGTCTTAATCACTAGGACGGTCAAAAGACGCTTGAGTACCTTTATCATTTGTATCCGTCTTTATACAAGAAGGGCTTTACCACATGCGTCGGTTCGGTAAGTTGCGATAACTGATATAAAGGGTGTGAAAATATTGTAATTTCATTCTGAAATCACGATCAACTCAGCTGATTATAAACTTATACAATACAGAGGAACAGTTCCACTGTGCTGAATGCGACAAGGACGTGCTTGATAATGACGAGGCTTCGCAGTGTGATGGCTGTGAGCGTAGGCAACATGTTGCTCGTTCTCTCGGTATAACTAGCCAGTTTTATCAACGGGTTGTGCAGGGTACAGAAGAACTAATAGATTGGAGGTGTACACATTAATCATAGGTGTTGCTGAGTAGTATATCAGGTGGGGCCGTTTTGACTTAAAAGTGGGGCCGTTTTGACCGGATCCCATTTCTACTGTGTTGACTCTCTATAGCTCTGGTTACATATTCCACTTCATTATTACAAAATCCAATACAACAGCCAAGTCGGTCCTTAACACAATTCACAACTTCAAAATGACACTCATTGGCATGATACAGGTAAATGGCATTGTTAGATACTAATTCACTCGATTGCATATATGAGCTAGAGTATTTCAACCATTCCTCATTGAAAATGATGATATCCATGTGAAGAAGATCAGCTGTTGCTAAGATTTCCACCTCGGTAGCCCATGTACCAACATACTTCATCCGTGTCTTATGTATGTATTCGTTCACTGATCCATATGGTGTTCTCAAGAATGAAACAAATCGAGTTGGCTTCTCCTGTAGATGTCTGACAATGGCAAGTCTGGTGTTCCTGGGATGTTTCTCTGTTCCTGATAATGCAAATGACACAGCTCTGAAGAAACAGTTCCCATCACCAACAATATACCTCATCTTACATGGCTCTCCGAGTTCTATAGTGGTATGTTGCTAAAACGATGGACATGTACTTCGGGTTCAACTCTAGGCATGCCGCATACCTTCCTCGTCTTAACCTGTGTGATTGGACTGTAAGTGTAATGCTTTCTACCTGTGCCAATTATCTGAATATTGTCATCCTCAGTTGTAACATTTTCCCGTAGTACATTGCATTCGTATGCAATGCCTTTTCCATTGAGATAATATCATTAGTGTAATCCATTTGACTTGTATCAGTGATATGAATGTTATCATCCTTTGTTATGACAGTCGTATCCTCCACTGCTGCTACATGTTCCTGCAATACAACACCTGTATGAAAATGATCACTCACCTGTGCATTTACCCCAGTAATTTCAAAAAGATGATACCCACAAACCCCTAATGACCTTGCCAAGCGTAGACAATGATCCCAAACTTCATCTTCCGGTGCATACTTCATTAACACAGAAGTTCCTTCTATTGATATCATACCAGTTGCATTCATGGAACGAGAATCAAACAAATAGAATACTTTATTTTTATGTATCACAACAAATGTAGAATTCTTAAAAGTTACAAAAGAAGGGACAAATTTTGCTAATGTGTTTGAGAGAGCCTTGTTTAAGGGCATGATAGAATCCCATTCCATACCTGGGTCCATGTAACCAATTACCAAACCAGACACAGGATTACCTCTAGTAAGAGAAAATGTCTTGTCAAACAATTGTAGAACTTCTGGCAATTCAGTGATCAGAACATACATTACACCTGCTGGTAAGTCAGACATCACAATAGAGTACAACCTATCACCAGCTCTCAGGATTCTGTCTAAATCATCCCTTTCCCACAAGTCCATCTGTCTAATCAAAGAATAACATACAGCAGCAGTACTATTACATACACATTGTCTTCCACTATTATGCCAAAACTGAATATGTCCCTGGTGAAAATTTCCAAAAACAGTACTTAGCTTCATACAAATCCTTTTCCTCAACCACTGTATCAAAACAATCATCAGTTCCAAACTCATACTCGTATTCCAATCTTTTAGACACACTTCCATTCTGAAAAATTTAACATTAATATACATGATAGGCTTTACAAAGTGTTTATATGAATCAATGTAAATGTACATTACACCATCAAATTTAACCTTTAGTAAAGTCTGAATGCCAGCTCTGTTCAGTCTGACTAACACCTATGTGCAGCCTAAAAACAAGGTCCAATTTAGGCACTGAGTTTGTCCGCTTCTATCCTGCGTGGCTTAATGAAAGTCCTACCAATATGTACTTGTGCATACACAGCCTACAGACAATGACTAGATAAACTTTGAACTTTTAAATTTTTTCTTTTCAATTCACTTTTCTTAATTTGTTAAAACAAATCTTTTATAAACATACTAATTTATGGTGATAAATGAAAAACAGTGAATTTAATTGGTTGATTGAAGGAAAATGATCCCATATGCTCTTCACAACTTCTTTTTAAGTCAGTTAATTATAAATGAGCGTCATTATCCTATATTAATATGCCAGCCTTTGCTAGTTTATTTGATTGGTATTTAACATTGTACTTAACAGTATTCACTTACATGCTGAACTTGTGTTACCGGTCTACGTTAGAAAACAGTGAAAGACCTCCCAGAAAAGTCCTGGAAAGTATTTTTTGTACCTAGGGTCCAGGGGAATCGAATCTATTCAGGTTACATTGACAGGGACTGCCGGTATATGGAGAATTTCTTATGCTTTGTTGTAAATCAAACCAACACACAAAATATAATATTGTGTCATTGCTTATACACTATGATTATTGTCAATTTAATCTTTAAACAAGAAGGTTGTCTTAATCGAAAACAGGGTATTTCAAATCACTGTTTTCAGGGAAATACATGTATGGTGTCTCATTTTCCTTTCTTATCTTTTCCAAGTTAAATGGGACTGAATAGTAGGGGGTCTCAGATGGCTTCCACAGTGTTTCAAAGAGGCTGAGAGCTCAGACACACACCTCTCTGGCTAACATTGTCTGACTATGGCCATAGCACTTAACATTATAGTCCACAACCATTGTCATGGAATTTCTTATCATTTAAATGTTTCTGCGAGCAGAGTGTAAGATTTGGCTTGTTTATGTTAGCTAATTACAGTAAAGGGGCAATGCTTTGTACATGTACTATAGCAGCAGCATTTTATATTTCATTTTATTTATCTTTCCATGACTGCTAAAATGAACAGACTCATCTGTGTCCACAAAGTCATGCTAGTTCACAATATTACATTAAATTTGAATATGAAATATGAAACCGACCTTGCAGGTGCTGGCTTTCTTCCAATGTCGTTTTTGAGGCATGATTTATCTGAAGAAAGAAAACGAACATTGCTAAATTGAATATAGTAACAAAACTAACAAATTATTTGCCGGGACAGAAGAGACAATGCTATTAATGAAATAGTCTTAAATTTTCTGCCAAATTCCTATCTCTTATATACAGATGTCTAAGAGATTAGCTTATACCCAAAAAGTAAAAATAATGGGAGAATCCCAATCAAATAAATGGGAATGTCATCGGTTGCGAGACTCCGAGATAGGTATGTGTTCATGTATTATTTCATTGTGAAGTAGGTATTATATATGAGTATTACTGTTGTTTTAGATAAACATAATTCCTATATAACTTTCATATTTTATCCATAAATATCTTTATTCTTTTTCTATTTATAGTTACATAAAAAGGCATGGAAGATGTTAAACAGTGACGCACGAATAAATGATTACTTGTCAGACTTTGTCATAAGATTTATTCAATACAATTCTGGCTAAAATGGCTACTGTTATTTGTAACTCCTTCGATATAAGACAAAACTTCTGTTTTAATTTTAAATCTTCTTTCAAAAGATTGGGCTCAAATGGAGAAAAACCTTGACTTTGCAAAGGCCATAATTCCCTTAAAATCCTTTATATGGGTAATCGTTTCGCAAGATAACTCGCTGTCACACACCATCCTATAAATATCAAAATTTGTTAAATATTGTCAGGGGAGAATTTTGGCCCAAGATTAAACCAAGTATTTGACTTGTGTTAATGTGGACCACATGAACTCTTTTTTTTATTCAGCTGGGATGACTGTCAATGCACATAATGCACAGTACTTGCCTCCTTGTGCTGTTTAGTTTGACAGTTTAGCTGTGAAAATGTTGGACTGTTCATATACAGATCACACAGCGGTTTTAACATTAAAATGAGATCTTTAATTGCAGAACTATCATCATTCTTCCATTTTATCTTTCATGTTATGATTAGTACAATTCAGGTAGATTTATTATACAATAGTCAGTTGATCTTTCAAAATGACAATACATTTTGCCTTGTTTGCACACATTTTGAATTAGACATATTTCATATTTAATTTATCAAAAAAGGAGGATGATGATCTTAAACTGGATAGGGTGACAAAATATAATTTAAATTTAAACTAAAAACATGTTCCGCATTCTTCATTGTTTTGTTTTGGTCTAACTTTTATATATAGTTATAATGTTAATCTATGAATTTACCTTGCATGCTTTGTTATGCTATTTATCTGATCTGATATTGTCAGATATGTTTTAGGCATACAGCCCATTACCTGTTTAAAAGAATCATTTAATAAATTTAAAATTTGCATTTCCAACTTTAAACAGCGAGGTTGGACAGGAGGGAACCTGACTTAGCCGGTGTATCGGGCGATAATGGCTAATCCAATGAACACAAGCTTTAATTTTTTACAACTATATATGTAGTTTCCAGAAAGACTATATTTTCCTATGGTTTTTGTTATTTTGAATGTGCCCTGCTATGGCTATTTATATATTCTACAAATTTCTCATACGTAATTAACTCAAGCAGGCACATACATGTATATACACGTATATACAATACTTGCTCACGAACGGTTCTTACCTTTACACACACCGTATATTATTATTTAGAGCTAACTAAATAATGACGCTTAGTATTTAGCAGTTATAGTTTCCCAGTGTTTGTCTTGTTTAAACTATTTGAAGGTATTATTTACATACCTGCACTTTTATCTTGAAGCCTATGGGTAGTATACTTTGGTAAACATATAGAGATGTAGAGTTCTGTTTCAGTACGTTAGTCTTGTTATCCTTATATAACAGTTAACATATAGATGTCTAAATTATAGTTTTACAAGTGCTTAATATATGGTTACCAAAGTTCTGTTGTTACACATGTACATCGGTCATCAAAGTATTTTCGGCTATAAATTTTCGACAAAAGGGGCGCCTGGAAAAGAACGTTCAACAATCGCCCTTGACAGTGTTAAAATTGAAAGAAAGGAAGAATAACATCAACTTAAAATCAGTTGGGTACTCATAACCCAAATCAACTGTTCTCGTTGAAACGGGGATTATAGATGGGTCCTTTTCAACATTGACCCATTTGTATAAAACTTTGTATTGTAAATTATTATTGATTCACTTCGGTGTGAACGCTTTCTCAATGGATCTTGGTCAATTAATACACAGTACTATAGTAATGGCAAGTGTGTAAGAATATCAGAAGTTTTTACTATAGCGTATTACGGCGAAGGTCCCGCCGAATTATTTTGTTCCATAAAATAATAAACGGGTTATCTCCCCCACAATTTAAGAAATCGGGAAAATTTCTGGCTGTTCAAGTGTCGACTAGTTATGTTTTCTTCTTCTTATTTCCCCAACACAACTGAGGAGTGGAACGTGCTACCCCTTATTGCTAAGCAATATTCTTGTGCACAACTTAAAATCTTCCTTTCCACATCAATTGACCAGCTTTAAATATAATATTTTCGCAGAACAATCTTGTCATGAATGTTGTAAAGCACGTGAAAACTGTTATCATTATTTGTTAGAATGCCCCAAATATACCACCCAGCGGAAACTCATCATTAATCAGTAATACCTGCAGTAAAACAAATCTCTTTAACAACTATAGTTTAATATATATTACATCACTGTTTTTCTATTTCTCAAAATTGTTTATTTATGTTTATGATCTTTAAAATATTTGTACCCAGTCAGTGTTCATGATGGTTCATAATACTTGACAAAGATACTAGTAACTGTGTCGAAACGTCGTGTGAAATAATAAAGAAGAAGTTGATATCCATAAAATCTGTGTTCCAATAATGATTACCTACAGCTTCTAAATGCCACTTAAAGTTATTATTATTTGGTTTTATTGAATTGAGTTTTGAAAAAAATACACACCTATTAAACATTTTCGTTCAACGTTTTTTAAAGGAAACTAAAAGATTTGATTTGAAAAAGTTAAGATAAATGAGTATGTGTTACCCCCGGAGTGTGATATTGAAATGTACAAATTATAAATGGATTATTTTATGAATTGTTTACATTTCCTTTTTTGATTATTTATACTATGACATACACGTTAAACAAAATAACCTAAAAGTTGCTTTTTAACATCTAAATTATTATTATTTGTTTCAATGAGTATGACACTTTATGTACATATGTTTTTTTTTTATTGTTTTTAGGAGACCCCCTCGTGGCCAAATGGCTGTGGGACATCCTCGTGAAATAAATAAAGAATTAAATATTATGTTTGATTGATCAGTTGATTGATGTTAAAACTTGGCTTTGTAAGTCGCCGCCCGTCTTACGCGGCGCGATCAACACCGAAAAACCATCAAAAACATTCCTTAGGTCTGACAGACCAGCTTTAGAAGTTACACAGTCGAATCACATTTCGCTCAACAGTCGGCTTACACCAAATCTGAATTATTTAGGCTTTAATAACATGCTGACCACAAACTTCGACTCAAATGTTCCGTATCAAATGCCACAAAACCCACCAAAAACAAATTTGCAAGAGGAGAAAAAAGAAAGAAAACGCTTTTACTTTTAAGAACTAACGGAAGATGTATTGCGGCTCTTATTTCATAAGGTGTCCCTACGCCTTGTATGTTGCCGCGCGTCTTTTATCTCGCGAATTGCTACCTTATATGTTCTGAACAGTGAATTGCAGGGGTGCACAAACCCTAATTGTACTTTGTTTTACATAAAACAAGCATCAAGACACGGTATTTAACCGATATATTATCGGGCTTATGACAGCACCCGCGACTTGTACGGATTTTCACCGTGTTGGTGTTCTCTTTTCACACCCATCTTTACTACAATACGACTGGATTTGGCGATGTCCCAGTACGGCGCAAATCGTCGGCAGGCGAAAGATATTTAGCAGTGGTCCCCGCGAATTGTTGTTTTTCACCCGGTCAGTGTTCTCTTTTCATTCCCTCTGTTACTCAGACTATATGCTACGTTCATATTACATTTAACGGATTTTGACAATTTGATTGCATTATCATATTAAAGACACTAATTTGATAATTGTGCCAAGTTTTATTTAAAGCCACATTACGTAACATAGCGAGGTCGAATTTTTTAAAATTTCCTTTTGGTCAGGTGTTTTAAGAGAGCAAACTAAAACTTGGAATATATTTACGTGGAAACATGGTGCTCTTCTTTTTATATAAATTAACTTTTCAGGAGCCAGTCAATATGCTTTGTTGTCACAATTCTCTTATCTTTCGCATTTGGCCATGTGGCGCAAAAACTAGGCTAAATACTTTGTTCATTTTACCTTCTTTTCCTCTCCCTCCATTTAATTTATTAAATAAATAATGCTTTAAATTGTATTTAAAGGCACATAATGTCACATAATGTCACATGGCTGCTTTGAGAGGTCGACGAAATAATGTGAAAAAATCTGTTTTTCAGGCATATTAAGTGAGCAGCATGAAACTTGCTGGAAGTGATATAGTAAAGAACCACTGTCAACTGTCCGAACAACTTTATTTTGCTCGTCAGTGAGCGGTAAGTATATCATACACGCATAAGGCTTTATATGTATTCTACAATAGGTGTATAACATGTAGCTTTACTAACCTGGAAGAACTTATAATAGTTATATAAAATGAGTGAAAAACTTTACCATGTACATATTTCACAACTCGTTTTAATAGCACAATTTACTTTAGTAAAATAATGTAAAATAATACAAACAGAATAAGAGAATCACATTTTGAAGCTAGAAGTTATGAGAATACCAAAGATTGATGATTAACTAGCGATAACCCCTTTCGCACGGGCATTTAATGTGACTGTCAATGGATGCAGTAACACTGCTTTAAAATGTAATCTGCATTATGTTTAACATGATATTATTGTCTTTATACACTGCTAAGTACAACAGTCCGACCATTACACCGACTTTACAGATCCTAAAAGAACGATTTTAGCTTTATTAGCATAGTGCACAGTCGAAACGTCCATAAGTTTGTTATTTCGAACTGTTTTCAATACACCCAAACAGTCACAGGCCGTTATATTATGAACAAGAAAAATATCAATAATAGCTTTTATTATTACTCTCTTCTTTAAAAAATATTCTTTAGTTGATGATACATACATGCATGCATGCAGACACTCTCACAAACACAAACACAAACGCACACGCACGCACGCGCACGCACACGCACGCACGCACACGCACACGCACCCATACATAACAGCAACAAATAACACGATCCATGACGGATATACATTTTGCGAAAAACAGTTACCCCTTCAATAACTCATCGACATCATCCTCTTCCACTACTTCAGCCGGGGTGATGTAGCCATCTTTGATAACAAGCCTGGTTAGAGTGGGGCACTTCAGCTTTGTTGACACACCTCCAGTCATTCTAAACGTTGTCTGGTCTTCCTCCCCGGCCAGTTGTATTTCAATAACATATTTGTCCCTGACAACACCGAGTTCACCCAGTTGCCCTGTGGTTTCAGTCCCTTGACTGTCCATGTCGGATACCTGTAAAACAAAATAAATTAATTCGTGAGATATATTCAGGAAGAAATTCTAATGCAGCCGTACAACGTTTCCATCTGTTAGAATATAAATAACACTGGATTACGATTTTGCAGAATCGTGATGTTACTGGAGACATGTGGTACCGTAAAGTTTACAAGATCTTTTAAGAGAAATATATGCTGATATTCGCGTGAAAAGTTTATTTTACAGGTACATATATTAAGCACATTTTAAATATCTGTCGTTATTTCAAAAGCGTTGGTTATCGTTGTAATTGTGGTACAGTTAATTTGTGACCAAAAGCGATATATGTATCCTAATATTATAGTTATATTTTATAATATATATATTTTCTTATGCAACTATATCTTCTACGCTTTGCCGTCAAGAATATAAGCATACATCATACCTCGAATAATGTCCCGGCCGATGTATCAATGGATCCGCCATTGAAAGCCGAGGATCTGGCGTAATATAGGGCCATAGCTTGCCAGACTTCGGCTTGAACATTATGTTTCGGTTGCCATATGGTTACCATAGATTCAGACTGGTCATCTAGGCCTTGTAGAATGACCTTCTTACAATCATGTGGTATTGGACACAACAATCTGTAAGCAACATAATTATATTAGGCACACTTTAAATATCTGTTGTTATTTAAAAGCGTCGATTATGTTTTTGTTTGTGTGTGTTATTTTCAGACAATTTTGGGTATAATTAATCATCACAAGACTTTCATTGAACTAAATGATCTTACGGCATGTGGATAGTGAGTGAAATAAAAATGCATAAACACTTAAATATAAACATAATATATCTGGAACGTAGTCTCTTAAATGAACTATAAAAGTAACAGTGATGTATGCGTGACATTAATACCACAACATAGTTTTAGTGAAGTTCATGAGAATCAAATTTATAGACTTTTAAGGTTGGAACTTTATGTGTAAATGTTTTTGAGCAGGATCGAGGGAACAATAACATTCAGAGCTATATGTAGATGAATATATTCTATCGTTGGGTGCATTTAAGTAGATGTTTTTCTTTTCATGAATAACACTTCTTCAGATCTAATTGTGAATTTGGCTAAAATAAAAATGTCAAGACATGGTAATATAACTTGGTATAACTTACTTTTGTGATCTTGCCCTTCACAGACACGCGAGATTTATTTGGGGAAACTTAAGCATGGGCCAAGCTTTGCAATGGAGCGTACATGGCCATGCGAGCCTCGGCCATCTCTTCATCTGTGACTCTACGAGTCTTACTTGGCAACACACTCACCGTTGCCAAACACCCCAAGATCAAAGTTTTTGGTGAATCCGCTGGGCTACAAAAGACAAGTAGTGGTGGTTAAATTTAACTGGCGGCTAACAGCAGAAACAACAAATAAACTTTCTTGAAAATGTATTGGGGTGTAAGTGGGTGTTGGGGTATCCATGTTACAATAACACAAAGGAATTAAACTGATAGACAGACCAAAAGTATTATGGGAATGATGCAAATGACGAGAAATAAAGCCTTCTGTTTGTATAATTTGCTTAAATTTCAATTGCTTTTCGATCCAGGAAATATTTAAGTCCAATAGGTATGTACACAGAATATTTTTTCACTTCACCTTACCTTACATATTATTTTAGTGTTTGTTTTTAAATATATCCAAAGTTTTAACTTTTTATATCTAACTGTGGCATACTGTCTATGTTTTAATAAATTACCCGTATCTTAAGTATTACGTGTAATTTTAACAACAATTGTATTATTAATTTAACGTTAGCGAAACCAGACTTAATGATGGCGTCGATTGTAGCATTTGATAACAATTGTATTTGGTATAACTAGAACTATGCCTTAAGACTGGATTTGCAATAAATAATACAATGACAATAAGCATATAGTTTATGCAACATCTGGCAAGAAATATGCAAAGTATCCAGAAAAAGTGGGGTCTACAAATCTGTAATGCGCGACGGCTGTAGTTAAACAAAAAATATCGGACAAACTTACCGATATCCATCAATTTTAACAGCCTGCTTGGCGTTGCAGGCTTTTGCCAACAGGTCGAAGAGCATTTGGTTAAACACCAACAAGGTCAAGAAGGCCGTATCGTCCCGTATGGTGGCCTTCTTAAGCCGGTCCTGTCCTTAGTGTACATAATGGGTTCTGTAACACCACATACCACCCCACGAATGGTCTTCACGTTATCTCCACCCAATACTG